>JAAGNO010017052.1:117078-152095 GCA_033439905.1 Ceryle rudis
CCCCTTTTTGGTTTTGCTGCAGTGGATTTAAGGATATTTTACAAATGAAAGCTTCAACAAAAGTGGTGCATAAAAAAGTCTCAGAATTAAGGTGAAGACATATACACATTTCTAATATATTTGTAACATGTAGATGTTACTTTAAAAAGGAGGAAGCATCTCTCTTTTTTGACATTCTCCAATTAATATTCTTCCATTTTCCAACTCAGAATGGCACTTTACCTTTTAAATTGGCAAATCAACAACAAATAAAGGGATTAAATAATCAAAAAAAAAATGAAACACTTGAAGTAAAACAGATTATTTCAAGGTTATTCCAAATGTTGCCTGCAATGTTGGTATTTTCCATTGTTGCAGTACCCATTGCATCCTTCCCACTCCCCAGATCTATTCCAGTTATACTCAGGTCATATTCACATCTCTTCTTAGTGATTCCCATTTTTTCAGCACAGTGACTGAATCAGAAGCTATTTTTTCACCCAGATCTACAGTGGATTAGGCCTATTGTTACATTTGAAAATTAGGGAGCTTCCTGCAGAATCAGATTTCTGAGACTGCCTGTGAGAAAACCTATGAGAACCAAAAGCAGATCAATTCAAATGTAGTATTTTTTCAGGCAAATTATTTAGCATGGTTCCATAAATTATATTTGTGTTTGTTTTTTAGCTTTTTAAGATGATTGTTTTGTATTGCTATTTTAGATGTGTGATCAGTAAATTACTAGAAATTATTCTTATTTGTAAAAAAATCTTTTTTGTGTTAGAGAAATCTCTCTACCACAACATGAAAAGGTAATTCAGATCATTCAGAGTAGCATTAATATATTCACTTGTTTTTGGATTAAGTGGCTCTTGTAAAGTTTTGGATTAAATGAATTTTTAAAGAGGATATCAGGATGGAGATTCAGAAGCTTTTTAAGTGAGAGAAACAAGCTAAAAATTCAACCTACAGAATTATACCACAAAAACATGATTGATTTGCAGTCTGATCCCAGAGTAAAGCACATAACTGCAGTTCCCTGAATTGAAAATACAAGCTGCTTCCATTTTACTGGGCATTTATGAGATAGAAGGAAATATCAAAGATGCTACAAAATAGTGTTTGGGTCATTTAAGTGATATAAGCCACAGACGCAAATGCAAGGAAATTATTTTTGTGGTGTTTTGGAAGATACAGTTCATCTTCTTCGTAACATACTAAAATTACAGTTTGCTCCTCTCCTGCATCTTTCGATGTGATACTGCATTTTCTACTTCTATGAGTGAGATTTTTAAAAAGCCCAACAAACCTTTTAACAAAATAATGTCATTTTATTGCTTTAAATATTTTTTCAAGTTTTTTCTATGCATGTTATTAGGACAAAAACCTTATCAAAATTATTATAAACCCCTAGTTCTTACTGGTACATTGGCTTTGTGCTAATTTCATGCTGATTTATACTTAAAAACCTACGACTAATATTTCCTGATATCAGCTCACCCCTTTCAGTAAACAAAAAAGGAAGTGGAATTAACATTTTTATCTTTAATTACTATCACTAACAAATAATAAACCCAGCTCAGGCACATAGTTAGAGGCAAATTTTGCCCCAGAGATTTTACCATCTGTTTAGGCAAGTTTTACAAAACATAGGCAGAATGGGGTACTAATGGTCCAATTTTATATGGAAAACGAGAGGCTTTATAAAAGAAGCTTACAGAAGAAACACAGGGCAAAGAAAGGAATATGTTTCTTGAACTATCTTCCAGGATCAGAATATAAAATATTCTCTCTACTTGTCTTAGCATTTATAATGAAGTTGTAGGCAACATTTACAAAAACAAGTATGAATAAATAAGAAGGTAAAATGTTTCCTAATCTAACTGCCGCAGGGATGCATGCTGCCAGTGGTGAAAAAGAAGCCAAAGTCACCATCGCTCCTCTCTACTCAATGGCAGCACTCCTGGCCTTTGTTGTAGTTTGCATATCTAGAAGGCTGACTAAAATATCTAAAATTTGAAATATGTTTTAAATAGAATTTCTTCCTTTCCACTTCTCTTTCTGGATCTTCAAGGATGTGGGGATGTAAAGGATGTAAGGTGAAGTGTTCTGGGGATGTCCAAGATAACTCTGAGAAAATACCCGTCTCCTTACCCAGCTCTACTGTGGCTCCCAAAGAATACTAGAAGAATTGCAGTGCACTGATAGCAAACTTGTAATGCTCTTGTTGATCAATTTGGCTGCCCAGGAGACACAGCGGAGTGGTGTCAGAACTGTGCCTTTTTCCTTTTCTGCTATTTTAGCTTTTGCTAAAATACTATTTTACCTGTGATGCTGGGAAGTTCAATGCTCTACTGGAGGTGAGGGGAAACATAGTGAATTACTGAATGTACATAGTGAAGTACTGAATGTCTTCTTTGCATCAATCTTTAGTTGTTCTCTGGGTGCCCAATACCCTTAGCTGGAAGACAGAGATGGGAAGAAGAATGAAACCCCCACAATCCAAGAGGAAATGGTCAGAGACCTACTACACCACTTAGAGTCCATGCGGCCAGATGACATCCACCTAAGGGTACTGAGGGAGCTGGTAGGGGTTCACCAAGCCCGTGGATGAAGGGGATGAACATTTGGAACAGATTTTATGTGAGGACATAAGAAAATATCAGCTACAGAAGGTTGAGCTGAATAAATCAAAAAATGTGACAGAACTTAGAGATGTAACCATCAGATTTTAAAGAAAATTAATCTGGGACACTGGCTACAGATTAGCAAGCAAAGCATTTCCACTTACAAAAAGGAAAAGACAGGAATTCAACAAGTATAGACCACTTAAGACAACCTCAATAGTATGTTAAGGCTGTAGAACACAATTTCAAGTGAAAAATGAGTGAAAGTCAAGCTAAATGGATTACGGGATAAAATGAAATGTGAATTTACCAAACATAGACTAAGCCAAACTAATTTAGTGGGCTTTTATTCTTATAACAGAAGTTATTATTTGCAGTCAGGCAGTACTTAGACTCTCATCTCTTTGGACTCAAGTAAAGCATTTCATATAATGAGCCACATAGAGAATTTTTTACAGAAACACACTAAGATGGGTTTGCTAAAAAGCTGTTATGTCCAAAAGATCCTGTTAAAAGGCATAAGGAAATGGATCATGTAATAGGAAGAGCTTCCTCTCCGGAAGCACACTTCAGATGCATTTTTTGAGGGTCAGCCTTGGAAATAATTTTACTTGGTGTTTTCATCAGTGACCCTGGCACAAAAAGTAGGAAATTGATCATTTGTTTTGGCAGCAAGTGAGGAAGCACTGCTAATAGAACGAGGACAAAAATGTCAGACAGGAAGAAACAGACCTGCTCAACTACTGGGATAACAGAAATGAAAAGTGGAGTTATGTGAAGTGCCAAGACACGTACGTCTACTAAGAAAAATCATATCTATATACTGAGAGTTTATTAACAGGAAATAATAGAAGATGAGAAAGAACAGGAAGCTATAAAAAAGCTATTGTCAATAAGGAATTATTCATTCTGCTATATGTGACTCTGGTGAAGTGTCAATAAGCACAAAACACAAAGTTATGGTCAAGTTATTTGTAAAAAAAAGAGGAACCATAACTGTAAAAGGAGCAAGGAAAGGATAATTGGGAATGGAAGATATACTGTACAAAATGAATTGGTGAAATGCTTGCAGTGACACTGTCTTACCAAAATGGAGGTGAAGAGAGGACGTTATTGCTCTTAGTAAGTGATCTATGAGGACAGTGGACAGTGAGGAAGTGACACATCAGAAAAAGTTGAGGTAAACCAACAAAAGAAATTTAGAATAGAGATTAAGAGAATGTTTCTGAGAATCTGAAGTTAGATTATGAGGTAGTTTCTCAGAGCACTGTAAAGCAGTGCTTGTTAATGCCATGACAAGGATTATGTAATGATCTAGACTGTTATAGCAAGGAAGTGAATTCAGTCCTGAGAACTGTCATGGTTTAGGGTCAGGGCAGCCCTTTAGACATATAACAGATGCTCTCTATTAACCCCCCTCCCTCCCCAAACAGGAATAGAAAAGGAATAAAGGAGAGACACTTAGATTAGGAAAGGAAACTACAATAGCTTTAAGGAAAATGAAAATAATAATAACAAAAATGAAATATATATAAATATATAGAAAGCCAGTATCAAACCCAACCCTCCCCAATGGCAATTACATCACCATCACCACTGATGCTGTGGAGCAGGCACCGGGAGTGTCCAGACTGGGCCCCGCAGCAGACAGGAACTGCGTTCAGGAGCTGGATTCTGGTACTGGATTCAGGAGCACACAGATTGTGATTGAAGGCAGAACAGACATAATCCTCCTCAGATGCTCCGAGGAAGAAACCAGAAGAGGACCCGAGCCAAGCCAAGCAAAGCTTGCAAAGCAGGCTAAGAGGGCAGAAAGAGGGACGAGACCCTTGCGATCCCTCAGCTTTATATTGAATATGACATATATGGGATGGAATCCCTCATTGGTAAGTTTGGGGTCACCTGTCCTGTCTGCTCCTCCCTGCAGCATTTCACTTTTTGCACCCCCCAGCATGGTGCACAAGATCCAGCAGTGGCCTTGGTCTGCACACCAACCCTTGATACTAACTCTAAACATGGGGTGTTATCACTGCTAGCAACACTGTCTGTGAAAACAGGCTGTTAACCTCAGACAGTGCAGTTAGTTAGAAGAACTGAGCTGAAAAGTAAAATCACTGTACAGAATTAGTTCTGTTCTCACTCAAACCAGGACAAGAACATAAGAAAGTTAATGAGTGGGAAACAAGTTAGTAAAGAAAGCAACTGTTGACAATCTGTTGTTTAAACTTTTCAACTATTCATTCCACCCCTTAGTCTCAGTCATAGTTATACAGTGATGGTTCCAGTGTGTCCCATCTCAACAATGAAATAAAGGAATTATTGCAAGGTCATGAGGACCACAAACAGATAACCTTCCAGGTCTTCAGAAAAAGTGCAATCTCATTTTGGGAAGAGGACTTTGGGGTAGTGGAAGGGAAGGAGACAGAAACTCTCTCTTTAAAAGACAACAGGAATAAGGCATCTAACTAAGCCCCTGCGTGGGCTAGGGTACTGGACAGAATGCCAGCATTGGCCCAAGGCATAGACAGAGAAGGAAGCTGGTGTCAGCAAAATATCCATATCTATTTTACCTGTAGCAGAGAGGTATGTTAGCCACTATGGTGGGAGCAAAAACGAGGTGGAAGGAGAAAGCAGTAAAATCCATCTTTAGCCTGCTCAGAAACCTTGAGTCATCTCTGCTAGTACCCAACAGAGAAGTGCTTAGTGCTGCCTGCTTACTGCCCTGTTCTTTGAGAGTGATGTTAACATCCCTGCATGAAGGGCAGCTCAGAGTGCAATGTCTGGGGCTAGGGACTCCCTGTAGTTTATGACTATTCAAACCATTACTTTTTTTAATTTTCACTCCTGAATGGCCATTCTGACATTCTCAGTCCTTTATCTGAATGGTCACATTTCATTATAAGTGCCTCCAGTGAAAGACAGAACAGGCCGTGTTTAAACCTTTGGTGATGCCTTCTGAAAACATGGACATTGATTTACTGAACAAGACTTTAAATGGAAAATATTAATTGAGTTTAAGTTGAAGCCCCTTGTAAGAAATCAATTTATTACTGATAAAACTTTTGCTCAATACCATTTCATTGTTTAAAAAAAAAAACCATACACAAGAAAATGGCAAAAGGCAAAAATAAACAGCCTTGTGAAAATGGCTATGCCAAATGCTTCCCTGACACTTTTAATATCTCTCTAATAATATTTTATATAATTGTTTCAGAATGAAAATGTGCAACATAACAACCTGCAAATGGTTCATGAATATTCATGTCTTCCATGTGTTAAGTGCTAGGGAATGTTCTCAGATTGCTTCATATTATAAATTGTTACTTACTTACCATGCCAGTTGGTGACTCTGAGGTAGCATAAGTGAAATGAATTTGCAGTTTATATTACATCTATTTGTAATTTTCCCAGTGAAACATCTTTTCAATTAACAGCCCCACCCCCCAAAAAAAACAACCAAACAAACAAACAAACAAAAAAACCCAAACAAAAAGTGCCAAACCATAACAAAACAAAAACACAAATCACCCTTACCTATTAATCAAGAAGGCAATAATTTGTAGAAAACTATTTGTTCAGATGATCTGAAAAATGTGGATAGTGTTGTGGCTTTTGGGGGTTTTTTGGTTTGTTTTTTTTTTTTGAGAAAGTTTCCAGATATCCAGGAAGATCATATGGGTAATTTCTGGATGCTCTAGAATAGCTCCACCATGGGATTAATCCCCACGTGACTCTAATCTGACAAAATCTTATTGTGAGTTGTTTTACATATTAATGTCTTGGTCCCTTCAGGGCTTGCAGCTCCCAATTGGCTCTACAAGAGCCACCACTGCACTGATGTTTGCAAAAACCCTGTTGTGGGAAATACGTCTCTTGTCAAGGGTCCCCTCCTGGCTCCATAGCAATTGTGTCCTGCTATTTGTCTGTAGCTTGAAGCTCAAAACTTCCAAAGCCTCTGCTATTGAATCAGCAGACAGGACTTTGCAGCCCTGACTTCCAAGCTGTCAAAATATCAAACCCAAACCCTCCCCAGACAAAACATGATATTCAAAACTAATAGTGACTTATACATTATATTTTTTAAAAGTAAGGAATTTTTGGATAGCCTACAGTAACTTCTAATGTCTAAAAGCGTATCTGGTTAGAAATATTATTTTTTGTCATCCAGGAATAAAAATATTTCGTGTCCATTTTATTTTAATTATTTTGTCCTAAAATAGTTAAAAATCATTACAATAAATATCAGACACTGAAAGTTTAAAGCATAGACATAAAAAAGCTGCTGCAAATGTTTTTAGGAGATTGAAAATATGAAATGTGAAATATGAAAGAATCAGATCCCTTGGTCCCTCCTTTGTCTGAGTTATATTGTAACTGAACTCATAGCAAGAAAGGCAAATTAGTTTGAGGACCCAAACCTCTTTGAAAACAAGGGAGAAGCTTTCCACATATTTTGAATAAGGCCCTCTATTAGAAGAGATGACTATATACATATATATGTATACAGACACAGACCAAGAGATAAACTTCCCACAAATTTAATGGAATGGACTATGGAGAAGATGGTGTTTAAACTATCTTCTGTACAGTCTCTAAATGTGTTGTGTCTATCTGTTTAGAATATTCATCACATAAAAATGAACTTTCTTCCCAATTTCTGTTCAGATATTTGCAGGTCACCTTTCCACTCACTGGGAGAATTGAAACTTACCTTTTTCTCCAGTCATGTTCCATCTATCACACTGTATGCTTAAAGAGGTGGGAGCAGACATGTCAGACACAGAAAAAGAGAGACAGAACAAAGAGAAATAGGCCCCTGAAGAAAAGAAAGAGTGGTTCTGAAAGCAGAAACAGAAGAAATGAGAGAGATAAGGATCCTAAAATTGAGATAAATCAACAGAGAATCAAGCTTCTTGAAATAGAAGACGAAAAATTTCGTTAGGAGAAAAAGGCAGCAAGAGACATCTGTCCATCAGAAGGACCTACAAGTCTCAAATAATTTTAATATTGTATTGTTAATCCAGCCACAAGATGAAAATCCATCTGTACCATCAATGGACATCCTATTAATCAGCTATTTCAAGTGTAACATTTAACAGATTACAGGATGAACTGTAACTCTTCTCTTCATCAGCCCTATGGTCCTATGCCCAACTGGGAAAAGAGAAACATGTAACCAATATAAGAGGCATGAACAGTTGACTGGAAGAGAAGATACTGTTTACTATATAAATGTTTGATTCACTGTGTAAAAAACATCTTGGCACAGCACTTCATGGTCAGGGTTTCTGCAGTCTGCTACACTATGGTAGATTGCAAGGTTTCCCATAAAATAAAGGGGAGCAGTTTGGTAATAAATGAAATAATACTCCAAAATCAACTGAATGGGTCATCTAAGGCACTGGAAGTGAAAAGAACAATGGGAGGATGTCTATGCACCAAAACAGATGCCATTCTTATTCAGACATCCAAGATCATCTGTTGCTTAACCATCTGCAGAGCTGTGGCCCGCAAGTGAAGTACTGCATATTGCAGTACAAAATCTGTTCTTGATAACACTTGGGACTTGTAGACTGAAGCAATACAGTTACTAAAATGGTTGAAAGAATGGCTGAAGCAATGGTTGGCATCAGTGATACTCAAGTCTAAGCAAATCTGTGTATCTACTTAATGTCAGTAATGAGCACATGGTAAAACATGGAAATAATGAAAGAACTAATCCTGAAATAGAAGTGATTTTTTCAAGTTAGCAAGGCTGGAAAATTCCTGAAAGCACAAAACCCTGGACTTTATATTCTCTTGGATGTTACATGCTAGGCTTTGGTAGAATGAGGAAGAGTGAGAACAAAGATCAATTTGGATTTGTTTTTATTCATACCATTCAACTTCAAGACCTGGACAACTTGGCTATGATGGTTTCTTAAGTAGAATGGCCTAGGGCAAGAAAATGAAACTAAGTGTACTATAAAAGTTTGTGGAATTCAGATCCAGGATTAGTCCATCTGTTTAATGGCAGGACAGACACAACGTGGTTGATGAATGATGGAAATGCTTTTTATTACTGTAGTGTTAATGACATAATGAAGGTCTTTTAAGAGGGTAAATGTGGTGTCCTATAAATCTGCTTCTATATATTTTCCTTCATTTATCAAATACTAGGGGAATTTTCACCTTCTGTTCTAGAAATTGCTGCAGAGCTAATATATTGAATTAGTAGGGCTTTTAGCTGCTTTGATGTCTATTATATTTTACCACACTGGTGAGAAGGGTTTATTTCATCACATACTCTGTTTAAAACGTTTCAATATTGATAAAATCTGGGAAGATACATATGTAATAAATTTTCTTATTTTAATAGGATTATTTCAGAGGGTATAGTGTGAGGGAAGGACTTGTTCTAGGTTTATACTTGATAATCAGTTTAACCTTTTTGACAATACACCTCCTTGCAATCTGTTATCAGACAAAAGTGAGAGAAGACCCTTACCCCCACATCCTCCAAAAATTATTTCTCTTTGCTCCCTCTCCCACTTGTTAAAAGTAATTTGTTAACAATTTTGGCAATCTGGAGAATCTGTAATTCCCTGTGATTAATCCTTCCAAAAATAAAGTGACAGAGATGGGTTATTTTCTTGGAGACTATTTTTCCTCCTTTTTTCCTTCCCACTTTTGTTTATTTCATCTTGCATTTTCATTTCTCCTTTTAACTTTTTCTAAGCAATATTTAATGACTGATGATACATCATTCTGAACTATTCTACAAGGAAGAAATATTTTCAGGTTAAAAAAAGGATATGAAAAATGTTTACACTGATTTTTATAGAAATACAGATCTAAAGAACATGATGCAATTACTGACAGGGATGTCTAGTGCCATTAGGGAGACCCCCGAGTGCCTTTCAGAAGTCACTTGCTCTCCAACTATGAAAGGGTTCGGTGTTCCAGTGGGTCCTGTGTCACATCTGACAGACTTGTCCTGGTGTCTTAGATAATGTATGTGTGGTGGTTTGACCTTGGCTGGATGCCAGTCAGACCCAATACAGTAGGGCATCTCAAATAGCACTAGAAAGTTACAATCTGGCAAGTGAACTGAGCCCAAAATTGGGATTTCACTCCAAGTTAGAAACAAACACAAATATTTACAAATGGGCTGAGTGTCTAATCTCTCATTACAGTCAGTAGAGACCTGGTAGGAGCTCAGCATCTCTGAAGTCTAAGGAGGTAGTCAGGTGACAAAGTGTGCATGTTAAATCAGGGTAAGCTAAACACCTTTAAAACTTCATTAATTTAATTCCCTAAATCTCACTGATAATAAAAGGAACTTAGACATCTACCTGACAATATAGGTACTGACATTTAAATGACTACAATTTGGGGCTGAATGCCAACCACAGTATCCTACAGATAGCTGCAAGGTGTGAACTATTTAAGAAACACTGTAGATGGAAAATTTAAATTCTCATTATCAGGTCTGTAGAATTTGGACCAAGGTGATTTCAGTGACTTTGTTGTTTAATCTGTGTTGCTCTCTCCACAAGCACCGAGATAAGAGGACAGCCAGATAGTCATGGATTAAGGATAAGAATGTTATATTTTTCATTAAATGGCGATTTCACATTCTGTAACATTGATTGAGTTATGGCATTTCCTTCTTCCAGACAAGAGCTGATTAACTGTTTGTCCTCAGGAAGACATGTCTTCTGTCTCTCAGGTATCATAACATGTGTTCTTGCCTCACCTACCCCTCAATTGCAACTGTTTGTTTTGTAGTATATAAAAAAGACAATTTTTTTCTAATTTCTCATTTTCAAGATTACAATGGATATGCAAGTCTTAGTAAAAAGCAGACACTGACATTTTGAAAAATCCAGCTTTAGAATTAAGATAAAGCCTCCTTGTGCAGAAAGAAATATTGCAAGACTTGTTTTGTGTTATTTTCTCACACAGTGTCAAGACACAAGAAAGGAAATGAAGAATACAAAACTACAAGAATTTCTTTCTCTGTTATGCACATGACCTCCCTCTTCCTTCAGGCTATGGGGAGGTCTCCTGGTAGTATGAGAAATGGATGTCATCTTCATGACTCTCAAACCTGATACTATCAAAACTACATCTCATCCTAGAGGAATCTCATTGAACATAAATAAATATCATGTCAGGTTACACTAGGAAAAACAAACAACCTCCCTCCAAAAAGCCAAAACCTGTACAGGCCACTTATTTGTTCTTTGCAGAATGACAAAATAAATTATTTAAAAACCACTCAGAAACTTGCATCAGGAATTTAAATGGATGTGACTAACTAAAATGAAAACTAAATAAAACCAGACTTTAAGTCCTCTAATATGGAAGCAGAACCAAAGTGGTAATATAGTCCCACTGGATCATGGAAAGCACAGAGTAAAGAAAAGAGAAGGAAATCAAGGATGTCCAGAAACAGAAAATGATCTAAATTCTTAACAAATGGAACTTAAGCACATCTCTTGACATTTAACCTTAAGAATATCATTCTAGATTCTAAAATTCTTCAGGCACATGGTATCATGCCCAGAAATCCTCCATAGAACTGCCTGAATCTATTCCCAAATTTCCCTAAATTCAAATCAGTCTTCTGTAAGAACCCAGCTGGATTTATCAAATCCATTCTAATCCTTGACCTAATCATTCTAAAGGTCAACATTTTAGAAATACAGTCAGAGAAAGAGCTCTCCCTTATAGGAAATGTTTTTCCAGTTAGGGTATTCCCCTGAGACAAGGGAGAGGAAGTTCAATACCTTTTCTCAGCTTCAGGGATTTTCAACACAAACTACTTCCAGAAAGATCCTAATCAGAATCTCTTTTTCAAAATACGCACATATAGAAAAAAATTCTAAATTCTTCTGCACAGATGGAAACCACAAGATGCACAATTTTGCACAGAGCACAGCAGGCAATATTCCAAGCTTATATACAGAAAGAAAATTTAAAGACTGCTGAACAAAAATCTGCTTCAACTTAATGCACAATTATTGCTTTTAAACAGATTTTAAGCCATACCTTTAGGAGTCTTTCAGAAGGACCTATTACTATGTACATGCAAAGAAATAGCACAGAAAAAATGAAAAAAAGTCATCCATACAAAAGCCTTTCCATTTTTGCCTAGTTTTCTACCACTTACTTAGTGAGGCAAAGGCTAAGTCCTGTTCTCAGTTCTGACATTTTCTACAATGTTCTTTTTTAAGCCAAAATCCAGCAGCTGTATTTATGATTGAAAAATCAGAGCATGGGTCAGGAACTGTAATCATGCAGCTGAGCTAATGGTTCTGCTGCATAAAAAGGGTTATGGGTAATGTATTAAAAAGTCACTATGGGTTTGTGATAAGAAGTCAGATGAGATTGTTCAAATCAAATCATAGCAAAAAAATCTCTTGCCAACTAATTCAAATCTTTCTGAACTTCATATATTTTCCTGTAACTCATTTCCCTATTGAGCTTTTGAAACCTTCACATCTCAATCCTTCCTGCATATAGAAGCCAATTGATTTTCTCACTTTAGTCTCATTCAGACCACTGTCAGACATATGGCCCACAGGATTCATGCCTCAAAATGAACATATTAATATAATGGAAAAGTTCTTTTCATAAATATTACCAATAAACCAGAAGGGAGGCAAACTTCAATATAGAAATTGTTCTGATATGATTTTTCAGATGAGCTTTGCACAGTTGAGTTTGTACACTTTGGGTAAGTTTCATACAAACTATTACTTTTGAAGGATCATCTGAAATGAGACTAGGAGTCTAAGTTTTGTTTCTTATTGCTGAGATGGCACAAGACCAGTCTTTCAGTTCTTGTGTCTCAGCATACTTGAGCAACTTCCTATGTAGGCCATAAGAGTGTGAACCTTCTTCATTAAGCGTATCCTGATCTGCTAATGTACATCACTGACATCAGTTATTAAAGGCAAAGATGACACCACTAAAACTTTCAATCTTCAAAGAGATTACACATTACAGAGCAGAACAGAGAGGTTAAGTGAACTAGCAAATCCATCACCAAGAGACACCTCTGTCTTGCTCTGGCTATCACAGGTAAACATATTCTGCAGGATGTGTAAAAAGGAGGAAGAGTGAAGTCAATAAAGCACTCTGAATATGTCTGAGCAAGGTATATAAAAAACCTCTCTCTTTAGCAAATACCAGTGGGTCTAACATTCAATTTGTTCAAATCCCCTGATTTATTCATTGTTTTCTTTAGTGAAGATAAGATGCTACCAGAAAGCCCAGTACAAATCCTGAGTGATTGTCCCTGGGTAGAAAAGAGTGGCACGTAACAACTGCCTAAGTATTCACTTGCTGTAGTGAATAATTTAGGGATGATGTCTCCTCATGATTCTCAAGTGAGATGAGAATCCTGAAATACAGTTTCTGTGCTTCAACACAGATAAATAGGATCCCTTAGCAAGGCTCTATCTACAGAAAGATAAGAGGCTATACTGGTCTGGGACAAGAAATGGAAGTTCATTTTCTTCCCAAGGTTTTTCTGTAACCACAGTGATAAGCATTCAGCCTTCCCATGTAAGACCATAATTTTCCTGCAAAACCTTTTTTTCTATACTATTTGGGTTGAAAAGTCCAGAAATTGCTGGATCATTGGACACCTCAGAATATAGACTATTATTGTAAAGGGCTCTGGTATAAGAAAGTAGATGTAGAAATTTTGACTGATGTGTCATAATAAGGTAATATGGGTTGGACAACACACAGAGAGATGATTAAGATAAGCAGATGTCACAGTACAGAGAACAATTTTTACAAAATTTTCATATTTTATGGGATTGGAGGATTCTGGAGCAAACATTAATAGGAGAAATACTCCAGGCTAGTAAAAGTAAATAAAAAGTAAGAACATGTGCTATCTTCTCAGTGAACTCAAATACCTACTGGGAGAAGGAGAGTAGAGTCATTAGCATTATTTGTTCATCATTATCATTTATGAGGAGGTACGTCAATGTATGCCTATATATATAGGCCCTGTGGTTTTAGTGCTTGAAAACAGCTGCAAAATATGGCTGAGTTTCATAACAGACTCCTGGAAAAGATCAGCCCCTGGCAGTAGAATGAGCTATTTCCAAGAGAAGTTCAAAGAGGCAGTCATTAAGGAAAATGTCAGTTCTAAATTTATTTTCCCTGTTTCTTTCTTCTTTGTCATCTGGTATGAATTAGTCCCCAATGGGTTTGCCATTTTAATTTAATCTGGGCTCAAATGCAAGCAACAAGTCCTTCTGAGCACTACCATGGCGAGAACTTCTGACCATTCAGGACTGAGTAAGAAATACTATGTAATTCTAATATTGTGGGTTTCTATCAAGGTAAGAGTTTTCTTTATAGAAAGATTTGCAGCACATGAAAAAAATATCATGACATATATATCACTAAAGTCAGCCACTGGAGTGGAAGAATACTGGAGGAGTGTGTTTTAAACCACAAATATCAGAAGAAAGATGTCATTACTTGAGATTAGATTGGTTTCAAGATATCTCTGTTCAATCCCATCTACATGCATAGACTTTCAGGCAATGATATCCAGACTATAGCTGGCAAATTCCTTCCATTCAGTATGACTTAAGTCCTACTCTAATTATTCAACACCTTCAGAAATTCAGTTCTTTGTCCCTCTTTGTCTTTAATGAGGCCAATACATTTTCTTCATTTTCTTACATATTCTCATCCACCACATCTGCAGGACTACATAAGTATTCTAAATATTGCTTTATTCAGCATAGTTCTCTCAGACTGGATCTGTTTTTCTTGAGGACTTCATGCTACTTAGTTTTTCCATAGGGCACCAAGAGAGACAGAGGATGACTGTTAGCACAAAAGGCAGCAGACAGGAACTTTTTGTTGTTTCTGATACTACATCTAGCTAGACTCCAGAACTTTTATTATTAACAACCTGAAGGAGAGATCACACTGCCTAATAAGGTTTTATTCTCTATTTAGTCAGGTCTATGCACAAATACAGACATTTATTTACATATGTCTATATTAATATGCATTGATAGACATATTTTACTATTGTATGGCATCTAAAACTATGATTTAAGCTATTGATCCATCGCATCAACAAGGAGGCACCGGACTCATTTATTGCTCACAGAATTAATTCCTGAAGGACTCACATCACATGTGATCTTCCAATCAACCAAACAAAATAAGTCACTGAACAGAACTGGACTGAGTCAAAATCTGGAAGTTTCAGGGTTTTTTTTCAGGCTACTTTAAAGATTAACGCTACCCAGAAAGCTGAGCTTCCTCAGTCCTAAAAGAGTTTAATACCAGGTCTACAGCTCATACCTCATTTTGCAACTCTCCTAATAAGGATGAACAACAAAGTACAGTAACAGTTTTATGAGAACAGTCTGTTAAGAAGCAAAAAAAGTTTTGCAAACATTTTCCTCAGCCCCTCATGCATTTCTAATGCAACAAGCTGAAAAGGGCTGATAATCATGAAACTGCAGTAAATGTGCCATGAGATAAGTCAAGTAGCTTTCAGAAATTCTAATAAATTCTTTTCATAACACATTAGCATATTCTGCCCTGTGGATCTCATTTTTACCTATTAAAGAAGTTGTCTGAGATCAGACAAAAGAATTTTTCTGTTCTCCTGACCTGCTGAGTGAAATTCATTATTAAACTTTGTGCTAGGCTAATCTGATTTGAGTAAAAAACCTAAACATACAGGGGATCCTTTTATAAACTAAACATTTTCTGAGTTTAATTAGATAACTTAGAGAAAATGCCCACCAGAAGAAAACAGAAGCTTGCAGAATTCTTTTTTTTCCTTTTCCCACAAAATTCCTCCTTACAAACTAATGTGTCAACATAGATTTGGTTGACTGAATTGTCCAAGTGACAGCATTGAACTATGTAGCATGTGAAGCCTGATACATTTTTTTATCTTCTTTAAGAAAAATCAAAAAGTCTTATGGAGCTCTTTGCAGAGGAGACCTTTGAAGCTCCTAGCAAAGATTCTCAGACAGAAGTCTGAATGGAGCACTGTTCATAAAGATAAGGATTTGTATCTTTGGTCCAAATGCTAAGTGTACTGCTCTTACAGCAGTCTCAGGCATAGTAAGGGGACCTACTATAAGATATATAGCTCCCAGCATTGCAGTTACTGCTCAGACCTTCATTTTGTGAAATATTTTGGGGTCCTTATTCTGAGATAAATTCCAGATTCACTGAAGTTTGACCTTGTACTCATCCTCCAACCCCTCTTACATTCACAATCAACCTAAATTATGGAGTTTATTTAAAGAGGGGTCAAGCTAAATGCAAAATAATCAGCTACCCAATTTCAAAATGACTATATGCATATTTCCTAGGAAGATACATATGCCTTCACTTACATGGTACTTTGAAATTTTACCCCAGGGGAAAGAAGGGTGGATTTCCCTTAATGTTTTGAAACCAGAGTTTTGTAAGAAGATTATGTGAGTGAAGTCCTAGCAATGAAATGGTGTCTAATGTCCTCTTTTCAGCAACAGCGTTTAAACATTATTGCTTCTAATGCTGCTGTCACCACCTTTATCCAGAAATCAGGGCCACAATGGTGTATACTTCTACTACAAAGTGCCAACTTGAATACTAGTCTCAGCTGGTAATTTACTGTCCAAATCTCAGGCTCAATTTAACTGGATTTTCCTCCCAAATAAGAATTAAAATCTTGCTAGATTGGCATGACTATAAATATTACAGACAGAGCTAACGTGGTTTGTTCTGCAACTTTCTCTATCCTTCTTCTGAGCGCCACTTGAAGTTCTGTTGCATTTTTGGGTGAGGAAGATTACATCTGCTTCCTGAATAAATTCCATGTGAGGCTATCTGCATGAGAGGGTTGGGTATTTCTGCATACCAGTTTTGAAGATGGAGAGAAAGATCTCAAATTCAAGTACATCCAAGCAACAGGTTTTGAATTCTTTACTGTGGCACAGAGGGAACAAAATTCAGTCATCAAAGCCTGCAAACTAGTTCTCTTAATAGTAGAAAAGGTCATTTTTCCAAATGCTTAAACTGTACCCTCAGGCTTTCAGGATTATGTGCTGTGTCATTATTAAGTAAAATCTCATTGCATTAAGAAGCAACCACTGCTTTTTAAAAGACACAGACACTCATTTTGCCAGGCATAATATGGTTGTTAAAAACAAAACAGAAATAGAAAAGCTTTATCACATAAACAGCAAAAACTGCATGTGAAAATAAAGTTTGTAATTAAAATTGACATTTCCCTGGCTCCTGCTTCCACCGGCAGCCATTTTACTGAGGTCTGACAGGTGTCTGCAGAATTGCCAACCCTCTAGGTTAATTCTGTGCTTGAAGAACAGTGAGAATAAATTATTTCTGCAAGTGGATTGAAAAAGTAGAGTACTCACCCAAAATAAAAATATTTAAAACTGTGCCTCAGACATCCTTCAGTACGGGGAAACTGGACAGAGAATGCCCTAAGCCTCAGCTTATTGTTGACTGTAATATCAGAGGCTTGAAACTTCACTCAAGGTAGTGTCTTTTGTAAGGAGGACCTACACCAGCAGCTGTACTGATTCTGCACTGACAGTGTGAATAGATAGAACATTTTAGGGCATCACAGCAACTTTGCTCAGTATAACATCACATCTAGACAGTGGTAAGTAAACAAGATATCATGGTTTAACATAATTGGCCAGATTTGTTCAACCTCAGCACCTTCAGGATCTAGATGCTGAGACTTCCTTTTGGGCCATCTTCATCCTTTTTCCACGACAGATGTCATATGTTTTTCTAAGTCCACAGACAAGGGACTGGCAGATTTCACTATACATTTGCAAAGGGATAGTATACCCAGAATTTCAGTGCCAGACTGCTTCCAAGAAGCGGCAACCGGATCACTTTCTATGATCTGTTTATAACCTAATTTGGGCAAAGCAATAGTAGAGCAGTTGGAAGTATAACCACTTAAATCACGTGTAGCACAGACACTATCTCCTCTGCACCATTTCTCTTTGCAGATCTGTTCCCACTGAGCTGCAGCACTTACTAATTTACAGACAACTTCAATCTTGAGCTGAGAGAGATTTCATCTTCTGTGTGTTCCTGGCTCCACTTGCAGCACAGAAGGCAAGGCAAAACCATCCACAGCAGAGATGCATCCCGTCCACCTGCACAGTGGCAGCAGCACTCCCAGACCTGCTTGCCACTTTAGATACTGTGTTCTGGGCACTCACATGAAAGCATCCCTGGCCTGTCAAACTAAATGGATTTTTATTCTATTAGCAAAAATTTTGGATCTGCAGTTGTACAATCACAAACTACTCAGATCACATCCTCTCTCTACCTGTAAGCTGCGTTATCTCCAGGTACTGTGCATATTGTTATCTTCAGGCTGAACCCAATACATTCATACTCATTTGCACATGTCCTTTTGTGTGAACTAGTCCTTTTTAACTCAAAACAATCAGCAAACCCAGAAACTTCTGCTAATCCTATCTCTACGGGACCATTGAAAGCCAATTACATATATCTATAAACTGTGTTGTACACCGGTCCAGATCAACTCAAAGCAATTCAGATTCATCAAAGTAAGACTTTCTGTGGGCCTACTCTATCCCATCAGGACAGTCAGGGTCAGTAACCGACCTTTTAATTAAAACTGCACTCTCAAAAGAACAAGACAATCCTGTAAACTTGCTTGGGTCTCCCCAGGTGGCAGTTGTGTATAATACCAGATACTATTCTTCTCAGCACGTCACACAGCAGTATGGACACAGCCTGTGTCTCATTCCTCACCCCGGTTTGGATAATCCTAAATCCTGCTCCTCTATAGTCTGTCTACTTGTTCTCCAGCCCAAACTGTTGCTAGTTCTGGTCCCTCCTGCTTGACCAACTGGTTCTTAAGTCTATCTGAATTTTCTCCTTTTCTCCTACTCTCCTTTTCTCCTACTTCTTGCTTACTGTCTGCTTGGCTAGCTCTAGGTGTCAGGTAAACTTCAGTCTGCCTGAGCTCAAGGTGGAGCTAAACATCATAGCTCCACTTCCCACAGTATCATTAATACATTGTCTCAGCTCTTTACACAAAGACTTTCTTTCTTCTAGGAGGCTCAGCATTAGTAATAAAGATAACAGGCAAGTCAGTGTCTCTAACATTTGTCAATTTTTATTAGATATTTCAGACAAACACACTAAATTTTAGCTTCAATAAGCCCAGTCTCAGCTTAATCAAAGTTCAGTGCAATCTCAGGTCTTAGCTGTCCTTTCAAATCTATGGTCCCCTTTGGACTCTGCCAGTCAGTGAACTATTTTATATCCAACATTCTCAGCTCCTTGCTCAGCCCCACAATTGAAAAGGATCCTTCAGCTGTGACTTAGGACCTTGCTGTATCTACCAGCCTGTTGTTCAGGGCCACATTACAAGCTAGTTCCTACTCTTTCCCAAGATATGTATTTGTGTGTGTCCCAGGCTCTGACTACACACACTGCTGCATCAACCAAACACCTTGTAGATGTTGTGACTCCTTGTTTTCTCCTGCTCTACTCTTCTTTTCCTTAGCCCTAACTAACCTCAGCCTTCCCCTGCTCCTTGACACATGATTTTAGCTTTCAACCATTTCTGTTGCCTCTGGCACCTGTCAGACCTTTCACTGAACTAATGTAATTCACTAAAAAAAGCAGAAAAATAGCCAGCATATTGCTAGGCTTGTATTCCTTCATTTCAGTGAGGTATATCAACTCACAGAAAAGTCACTTCAGCAGGCACAGGGTAAGCAGTGGGAGAGCAGATGAGGAGGGGGACAGGAAAGATGGGAGCATGCAGTGAGACCTTGCTGTCTGGAAAAAGAAAAGGACAGCTTATTAATTTGTCTCACCATGTCTTGAGAAACTATGTCTTTAAACTCAATCTGTCCTTGATAGTACAAGGGAAGCAGCAGAGGTGCAGAGCCAGGAAGAGGGGAGGGGAGAACAGAGCTGCTCTTTGTGCTGGCAGATGTTTTGCAAAACACTGCTCTCAGAGGTAGAAAAATGGATGAGTAGTGAAAGATCTCTCATTTGCATTATTCAAGCCTGCTGTACAGTCTTGCTAGCTTCCTGACTTTCACATCAGTCTCTGAACATGCTCTCACCTTATTTTTCTGTTGGGTTGGCTTCTTAACTGCACTAGTTCCCTTTGGTCCAAGTATCTGAGCAAGTTCTTGCTTAGACCCAGAAAGCCTTTCAGCATGACAATGGCAGCATTTTCCTGCTTAACTCCATCCACAGATGTAGACTTCAGTTCACGTACTTGTTTTTAGCCCAGTCCTAGCTAGCCAGTCAGTCTATTTACCCCTAAAAAGCTTAAATCTCTCCAGTAATCAGACAATCAGCAGTCTGGATGGGTCCCCAGTGGGGTTTGAATGTGGTACCTTGGTATACTGCCTCGATTAAGATACCTCCATCTATATATTTGAATCAAATTTCTGTGTGACCCATCCACCACAGAAACAGAGACCCATAGTCTGTGAGCACAGTTAGCTTCCCTGTGCCCTATGGGCTAATTAGAAACTGTATCATATCTCTTGTATCAATTTTTCCTTCCACCCAAAATATTATCTCCCTTTTCCTGATAAGCTTTCCTGTCACCTTTTTTTTTGTTAGGTTTTTGTTTGTTGGGGGTTTTGTTTTTTTTTTTTAATTATGACACTTTTACTATGTTCCCCTTCAAAGTGATTCACAATGGGTTCTTCGAACACTTGATTATAAGAGATGTCAGATTGCAGATTTTTTCCTCTAAAACAGACTTAAAACTTGCAACGCTGTCCAAGGCACATAAATATTCTACAGGAAAGTAAGTTTCCTAGAATTCTGACTCACACTGAGATGATATGACATGCTGTATTTTAAAGCAAGCTTTTTCCCCCTCCTGCTGGGATATAAGAAGTTGTTCTGTGAACCTCGTTGCTTACACTGAAAATATCAGGGCAAAGAAAAAAAGTGAAGAAGCAAGTTTCCCAGCTGTGGTATCAGTCCTCCAGTGAAGTGAGTTTTCAACTAAAAATATCTGTGATATTTTGAACTAGAAGGAGGACTCTGTGTGAAGAAACCTTAAAATCACTATTCTCACTTCTGCTAGGTGTTTGCTGGTCAGTAGAGATTTTTCATATGAGATCATCACCATGGTACTTATAACACCCTGGTCAGCAGAGATTTTGAGGTTAATACTCAAAAAGAACACATTCTTTTTTTTTTTTTTTTTTTGTAGTATCTACTGTGGAACTGTTTTTAAGGTGTTCCTCAAAGAATTAAGGGATGGGATTGTATGACACAGTTGCCCACGTTCTTAGAGAAGTTTCTATGTCCTCAGGAACCTTTTCCAGATCTTCCAATCTCTTGTGT
The DNA here is from genome assembly GCA_033439905.1 of Ceryle rudis. NCBI lineage: Eukaryota > Metazoa > Chordata > Aves > Coraciiformes > Cerylidae > Ceryle > Ceryle rudis. Next base: position 138,069 of record JAAGNO010017052.1, read on the forward strand.
CAGTGAAAGATGGGTTGCAACGTATTTTTTGTAAAGATGAAGCTATAATACAGCCATAAACTCCTGCCTTCCCCCAGCAAGGAACAACAGAGGCCTCAATACTTGCTGTCTCCCTTTGCACTGTGTCATCTTGAAGTTTAATCTAGGCTTACTCAGCTCATGAGTCCACAAAAAACAAAACACAAAAAAACCCAAGGGAACAGAAGGGGTGAGGAGAGGAATCAAATCCCTATGCAAGACTAGTTATCTCAAAATTTGCACAAGCATTAATCAGCACATTGCTGAAAAAAAAAAGAAAAAAAGAACAAAAAAGAACAAATAAGAGCATCATGTTCTTTTGAAAGACCAGTTTAAAGGGTTTTGAACTGACTCAGGCAAACATATCCCTCAGGGACATCTTTGATTTCTATATTGTTCTCCTGATCACACAGTGTGTTGCCAGAATGAGATTTTTCGCTGTTTGTCTTCTTTTTGTTACTGGGCACAGTATTTAGGCAGAAAATCTGTCAGAAAGGAATGGCTGCATATAAATGTTATTCTTAGTAAGACTTCAGATATTATAGCTCAGCATGTTTGGAATATTGATCACAGCACTTAAATTTGCAATTAAAATGGTAATTTCTTTTTCCACTGATTTTTGGACTAATTTTATGCAAAATACAGCCTAGGATTGACATAAGGGCAATAAAGTTTGCACAGAAAAATCTGTACTGAGTTAATTGTTAAACATATGGTCACATGCCACGGAAGGGGGCAGACAATATGAACCGAGAAGTGAACGGGGACATTAAATATCTTCATACAGACAGAGCTTTCATTACTGCTACTACTTGTGCTTTCATTCATTTCTTCTTGCCTTAATTTCCCACATAATCTTTTTTTTCTTTTTCCATGTTAGAGATGATCAGCATTCACATCAGTCAACAGTGGTGCAGAGAACTGCTGACTTGAAGATAGTGAAAATTAAGGTGAAGGGAGTAAGGGAGTTAGAAATGTGACCCTTAGGATTCTGGAATATTATTGTTATGTCACACCAACAAAAGTAAGGATGCTAAATAGAAAGAAATCACATGCATTAAAGGTAAGGTCAGGGTTATGATATGATCATCATGAATTGTCATTTTAGCCAGTTAAAAGTTGCATTCGTACATGGTTATTTTTGGGCTAGTAAATTGAACTGGAAAGTTTTCTTAATATCTACAAATTTATTCTCTTACAATTAAATATCTTAGGTACATATCAAAATGTTACCTGTTACTATATACAGTATAAACCTAACTCACAAACAGTAAGTGCAGTTTATTTTTTACTACTACATTTTCCAGAATGTTCCCAGTCCTTGTCCAACCAAATCTAAAAGAGCACCACTTTCTGATTTTAGTACTTATCCAGAGATTAACGCTACTGGTGATCAATATGCTTCAGTCTTCTCCAGTCAATATCTGAGCTATAGGTCACTCTATTAGAACCTTTTCATCATTCTTCATGAAATGAGTTTTTCTTAGATTGTCTTCCCCCATTTTACTTCTTAGTTTCTTTAGTGTATCACATCAACTAATAATCTTGCTAATTTACTAAACTGATCCACTTAACAGTACTTTAGTTCCCCTCACAACTGCTTACCTCTGTCCCTTTATCTTGTCTCTTTAATATCTCATTTCAGATATTTTAAATGCTCTTCACTGAAATGTCATCCAGTTTTTTAGTTTGATCCAATAAACCCAATTAATAAATGACATTGCATTACTTTATACTGTATATACTGTAGACATTACTGTATGCTTATACCTGACAAACAATTTAACTCAGTAGGAAGAATGTCTCATTCTTTGTTTTCCTCCATTCTTTTAAAAAAAATAACACTTTCAATTAGCAAATAGGTAGAATATTTTCCTTATCAAGCCAAAAAGGAAAAAAAGCCAGCAAACTCCCTTTTTAAAACCCTTCTATCATTTTTTATAGTGACTAACATCATACTTAACAACATACATAACAAAAACATGAAAATGAGTTTTTATGGCAGTAAGGTGCCTTTAATATTTACCAATATTTTTTATTAACAGAAGAACTCATTATGTTATTTAGATTATTACAGCGTACACTGCAAATGCATCTACTCATTATTGATGTTCCACTCATTTCTGTCAAATGACTAGAGTTCCATTACTTCACTCATTTTCCTAACTACGTTAATCTTTGTTTAGCTCCACTGTTTCCCCAGGTGACTTCACTCTGGGAAACATGAAGGAACATAAGAACAATACGGAAATTATCACCTACAACTTTTTATTGATTCTGTGTTTTGACAACACCAACCTTCTCTATCCAATTAAAACAATAATCATCAATCTTGCATTGCAGGAGGCCTGAATGAAGTTAGGAATATGAATGAATGAATGGGTGGGGGGAAGTGTCAATAAGGTAAAAAAATAGAAACTTAAATTGTTTGCAATTGACTATGTTTTTATCTTGGATCAAAACCTACCAACACAAACCAGCTTTTAGCTCCTAGGTCTGTCAAGATGATAACATGGGATACGGTGCAATCATTTAATGATTTAAATTTAGTTCAGTGAAGCCAAAACCATCTGGTACAAAGGCCACTTTGGCAGATTGAGTAGAGTGAGAATACTGTTCTTGTTGCTGTTATGGTCTGATAACAAAGGAAAAATACACATCCAAAGCTATTAAAAAATCATTTGCAGTCTATCTCACAACCAAGTTAGAATAATAAGAGGCAGAGCACTAATTATAATTGTATGGAGTTTCCCAGCAGAGACATTGCAAACCGATTGCCACTTGTCTGTTCTCAAGTATTTTCGGCATCCAAATAATCTGTAAATGCATTCATTTGTGGCATCTTTTCATTTATGTGACAATATTATTACTTTTCTGTTTTCCTTGGCAATTGTTTTATTGCCATCTGGGAGTGATTAGTGACACACTTCAGAGAAAGTAAGAACATCTCTGAACCTGTCCCTGATTTTAGGTCTGGTTTAAAATGGACTCTTAATAAAAGAAAATTATGCATTTTGGGAAGATAGGCAACCTTAAGATGCTCATTTCATAGCTAGGACTGGAACAGAAAATGAGGTAAGACCACACACACAAAATACAAGGGTATTAAAACCAAATGCAATACTCCATTTTAATTTTCAGCACTGCTATTTAAAAAGATGAATTTATGTCTCATATGGTTCTCTCTTTACAGAGCCAAGGATTTTTCATGGTCCTTTTTCACCTCACCATATTGTGGACAGCTGCAACAGAGATGCTTGACCACTTCCTCTCCTAAGCCACTTTTCCATTTGCCTGATTTCCTGAAAATGGTCCCCCACTAAGGCAGTATACTTTCATTTCTTCTTCTGAAAGACATAGCTTTGAAGTGGCATTAAAACTCATTTCCGTTGAACAGAAACCTCTTATGAGGTGACTGGAGGCTATGTCATTTTATCACCCACAGAATTCATATTTATTATCAAATCACTAATGAAAAAAACTTGAATTGTCAAGCTAATAACCACTCTTCATAAAAATCCCAGTACATTTGTGAAATAGCTCTCTGGAAAGTTTATTCCATCCCAAAGGCTGAGCAATGACTAACATGAAAGGTAGGTACTAATATTTATACAGAGAGGATAATAACTAACAACTATTTTCTCAAATACCTATCCTGATTCCTCTAGGCTCTACCGTATTCCAGCTCCTCCAAGAGCTTTGTTTCATTCTTTCTCAATATCACCTTAAACAGTTTCCTAAGTCTTGAAGCTGGAAAGCTGCTACCACCATCCTGATGTGTTAACAACTCCAGAGCTAACACAGAGGTGACTAGCAGAGAAAATGGAGAAAATGAGACAGAAAAAGGAAAGAAAGGTAGAGTATGGTGTGAGGAAGGAAGAATCAGGGGAAAAAAAAAGCAGGAACAGACAAAGTAAGATATAATTTGTCATTATTGTAGCTAGCAACACTCATGATAGACTTTCTTGAGGCTGATCTTGTTCCTCTTCTTGAACCAAGTTTCTTGCATCCCCTTGCTTTCAAGGAAAAGCTTGCACATGGATGCTGGGATAATCAGATAGCAGTTCAGGATTCATTTATCTCTGTTACCCTTCTGCAGCTGAGGTGGCCTTCTCACCTGTCTACATGTTATGGCCTACATCCTGACACCATTGATTTATGTAAGTCACTTGATTCAGGTCATTAGTCCCACAGAAAGCAGGCACATGTGTGGCAACTCATAAGCCTGAAGTTATTTGTTCGGACCATATTTTACAGGTTGGGCTCTGGAGGGGAGGAAGGACTAAAGGAACTGATGAACAGATTATCTGTCAATATCATAACTGGCCCCTCAAAATATTGTAGTATCTCCACTGGAGAATTTGAATCAAATCAATAATGAACAAGAAAATGCAAAACATTCTGCAAATGAATTCTGAAAAAAATGCTGCAAATTCTTTTACATTAGTGAATTAGTTTTATTTTTGTAATATATCTCTAGAAAGACTAAAAACACAACTGCAAGGTATTGTCAGCCTGCTTAGTATAACTGAAAATAACAATAGTATAAATGAAATAAAATAAACTGTACAATAATGAAGCTGAAAGGTCATCCATACTCCATAGCTCGCAAAAGTTCATACGTCCCACTAGCAGCCAACAATGCTAAATATTTGTATATGGATGTGTGAGAGATGAAAGCAACAAGCAAAATGTTACATTGTTTTGCTGGTTTTTAGAAAAAAACCTCACAGTTGTCTGAATATTGTTGGATAAAAATAACAATTTGCATAAGGGCATCATAGAGCATATGGTTCGCAGATAAGATTTTCTTTTAGAATTATAATAAAGCATGTGTTACTTTATGGCACAATTATAGAGGGAGATGAATGAATGTATGTTCTACATTTCTGTATAAATTTATACTACAAGAATTAACTTCGTTGCACTCTTCATCTTTTTCTAAAAAAAAAAAATTACTCAATTTGCAGGCATGAATAAACAAACAACTTTTATATATTTGGAGGTAGTTAAAAAAAGGATAAATTAGGCCTTCCAATTATAGTGTTGCAAACATTTCTTCATTTGATGAATTTACAAGGATGCAAAATACCTGTGTGAACAAATAAACATTGCCTGTATTCAATTAAACCATTGCTTACTTCATGTTTTAATTATATAATTAATGTGATAAATTAAACTGTTTCTCAGTGAGCCATTCAGTCTCAGCTTAGAATTTATATTAGAGTACTTTGCTTTTTTTGCATAAAAAGTAATTTGAATCATAAAATTGTCTCTGAGGTACATTCCTGTTTTCACTTCCCCTTTAAAGGAAAAAAAAATACTATAGATGCTAAAGCATAAGTTTTACATCGCTGTACATCACAGCAGTGGAACATGTAGAAGAGTAAAGATTTCTTTACCATACCTGGCCAATACATTTCCCTCATAAACTGGACTAAGGCCAGAAGGGAATCAGAATAAGATGTCCTAACAGTGCTAAATCTCATCCTTTATCCATATATAGCTCCATTTAGTATTACTGAATAAATTGTCCTTCATGCAAGGGCACCAAAATGGTTTACCTGCAGGATTCTTTCCTATATGCATCGGCACACAATGTGCTGGTTTTTCATCTTAGTTCTGTGTCATCCAGTTCACTGTGTAACTCACTGCTTCGGGAGGTTATGGAGAGCCTAATTAAGAAAGACATATTCGTGCAAGAAAAAATGTATTAAGAACCAAACCTCAGACTGCTGAAAGCTGGAAGGATGCACAAAGTAAATGTTATTGTGTACTCACTTTTTTCTCGTAATCTGCCCCAGATTTCTTATAAAGGAAGGGTGTTACTCCCAGTTGGGAGATAGATACAACATTTATAGCCCCAGCAGGGAGAGAATTACAGCCTCTCTTTCAGGGCAGATGTATTATTTAACATAAGCATAGGCTTTGGGCAATGAAAATCAATCACAGTCGTTTGAAGGATTATCCTACTTGATTGAAAGTCCCCTCAGACAGAGAGCTGGTCTCTCTTTGGGCTTCAGAACTTCAGCAAATTTAAAGCTTCTACTTTATTTATGGACTTTATTACTGGTATAAACATTAACTGTTAGTTAGACATCCATTTGGAAATACATTCCCAGTAAGGTTCCACTTCCTTGCTCAGCAGTAAGATGCTATTAGTAGTATCTGCTAAATATATAAAACTGAAATATATATATACATATATAAATAAATAAAACTTGGGTTCAGAAGTTCTCATAGTCTCAAACTTTTTTTTTTTTTCCAATCTGAAAAGAGGTGGTAACTGAGACTAAACATGCCCTTACTCTCCTTGGCTGATAAGCATAAGCAGGAAAAACAGGAAAGAATATTCTGGTAAATACAGCAACACAAAGATGAAGGATGTATTTTCCTCAGCTTATCATAACTATATATCACATTTGTCCATGGCACAATTCCTGCCACTTAATAACATATAGGAAAATCCTAGTGAGGACAAGGCTCAGCTGGATAGGGTGCTGGTATGACATCTGGATGCTGATAGAACAGCCACAGCTGCTAAAAGGGACAGGGGGGTGAATAAAGCTATACACGAGTATGCTACAAGACCATTCATAATCCTGGAGTACCATCTGTTGATCCATCCCACTCGATTAAATTGCCACCTTACGTCTTGTCTCCCAGATGTTAGATAACAACAAGTCACAGTTTCTGGAATCTCAGAAGGAAGCACTGTCCCAGATGTTCATTAGAACTAACCAAATATTCAATTATTTTTAATTGTATTTGAAAATGTAACTTACACAGAAGCTGAATATTGCACATAGTAATTGCCAGAGGGCTTTTCTCTTTCTGTGTAGTGTGGCAGGAAGATGGGACAGTACAAGTGGTGTTTCTGCTAATAAAACTAAGCCCATATGGAATCTGGAATGAGAAAGATGCAGAGAAGTTTTAAAAGTTTTTGCTGGCTCTCCAGTGCAGTTGAGCAAATCAATGCAATCTATATTAAAGCCAAGAAGTTGTCCCCACACAGCACTTTCCTAAAACATCAGAGATAATATTTCAAATATTTGAAATCAATTATTAACTTTGCATAACAAAACATAGAAAAGAATACAGGGCAGGGGGGACTCAAACAACCTTTACCAAAAACAAAAGTTGCAGAATCTTTCAAGACACTGATCTGAAACTAATGCACATGAAGGACAGGTTGGTAGATTCCATGGGATATTGTTCATAGTTAGGGTAACATCTCAGAAGACCCATTTCCTTAGGGAAGGAGGATTAAGATGCAAAAGAAGTGGATACAGTCCACCCTTGTCTGTAGGAGACTTAGAAGCTAAAGGAAAGACTACTAAAAGGCCCTAAAGAAGCAGTATATATAATCTTAGACGTTTTAGGAAATTCAAGTGACATTTCAGAGACTGTAACTGTAGGTAAGCCAAACTAAATACATCTGTCACTCTGAAATATTTACAGGAATATCATAGATCTACTGGGGAAAAAAAGACAAAATATGTGCTCTCTGCTGCTAAAACCACATTTGTCTTCCATGAAGGAAATGAATAAAACATAAGAATGCAAACTTCATCTCTCCCCAAAATTTTAAAACACTCCGACATTGTGTTTTTATTTCATTGTTCAATACCATCTTGGCATGTACCTTTCAGGTGTTAAAACATTGCCTTTCCTCATAACATAGTGAATTGATGAGGTCAACCTCCTGATAACCTTATGAGCAGTACACCTTAGTCTCTCCTAATGCCTCAGGTGTCACCAAAGCTTTGTTTAAATAACTTGAATTTAGGACAGAAGGGTGTTTAGTAGCACCGAATCTTTTAACTCTGAAGCAGCAGAAAAAATATTAAAATATTTAAATAGCTCTTTCAGCTGAAATACCTAGTTTGGCTCAGTTTAACCTTATTCATATCCTTAAGTTTCTGTAGTACTTTGAAAGACAACTGAACACAGTGTGAGGTAGTCATACTCTCTGCCTTCAAGCATCTAACCTCAATGCCTGAATAGGTTTCTGAAAGCTTTACTGACTGTGTGTATGTTTCCTAATTCTGTAGCCAAGGTTAGGTACCTCAGGATAGTCAATGCGAACCCCTCTTTTGTTCTTCAAAGAGTGCCATGAATGTGTTCATGTCAAGCATTTTTTGCACATGTTGTAAGGGTTTTCTTTCTGTATATGTGTTTTTCATAGTGCAGTCAAGAGAATTTCTTTCATTTCCTTTTTATTCAGCTATTACCAGGCAAAAAAGAAATACTTGACACAGACAGAAAGCTTTTTATTTGCATTCTTGTGTAACCTTTTCTTTCATCAATTTGTCATTTTGGTGATATGCCTCTCATGCACCAAGGCATTTATTAGAGTCATTATCAGAGAGCTCTCAGATTACTTTGTTGTCATGACAAACCGAGTTTTGCTCTGCCCAGCTTGATGGATGGGCTGGATATTTTTATACTCTTCTGGAAGCCAGATCCTAGTATTTTTGACACTCATAGTCCTTCCTTGGTAGGTAAAAACAAGACCAAGCTTGATTATGTTATAAGAAACAGTAACTTCATTCTCATCAAAGAAAAGCCCTAAGCTCCCAGAACAGAAGTAGAAACTACTGAAAATAGATCTAATCCTAGGATTTTTTAAACATCTTATCAGCCACACTTTATGGCAGTACAAATTACCCCTAAACTTAGCCACCCAATAGACAGTTCCTGCAAAGCAAGATACATCTCATTTTAAACCATGTGTCAAAGACCATAGAAAGAATCTAAATGGGTACTTAAACTTCACACCAAGGCTTAGATTCATTCTGATGAAGGTAAGATCAACACCTGAGCAATTCACCTTAAACTTCCTTTAGACTCCATGAAGATTTTATTAGGACACTCAATAGAACTGAGCAAGTAATCCTTCTTATCCTCAGACACCTAGTTTTATTTGATCAGATGAATCTCACCCCAAACACCACATTGATGTTTTAGACATACTGAATCTGGTATGAAGTGGTGTAAGAATTGAGGACCTGTTTACTTCATGCTTTTCTTCATTCATCTGCCTGTAACAGAAAGTAACAACCCTGAATAGATAGCTTGGCCACCTACACTGCAGAGAGAGCTGTCCATCAGAGAATGAAAAGTTTCCTTTGTTCCTCCACTTTTCAAGGGAGCATAAAAAATACTTTAAGTTCTTCAGTTACACAAATGGAATCTTTTAATTGTCCTGCTTATTCTCAATTAAGTATTTTGTAGCTCAGAGAAAAAATTTCTCTGAGTGGTTCTGTTTTTCTTATTTCTGAAAGACTTTCTAGTAGGAATATCTGGATATGAGCAGTGACTCTACATTTTTTTCATTGTATCTTAGTCTTTCTGAGGCTCTTTTTATACCTCCGTAAAGCTGTGAACCAATGGATATATACTGGATTTATGTTTTTGCCAGCATTTCATTGGTTTAGAAGCTATTCTGATCATAAGCCTATGCATTTAAATTACAAAGCAGTTGGGACACATCCTATAAAAGACAGGTGATAAAATAAATTTTATGCTTCAGGGTGGTTATTACTCTCTATAAAGTTATAGTCAGCATTGGACAGGCATCAGTATCTACTTTCAGTTTCCACTCAAGGCCATGTAATGCTGCTCTGCAGATGCTGAAAGAAGCAGTCAGCAAATATAATGTGACTAGCAGCTGTCATTGTACAATGTCTCCCTTTTCCAAAAAATGTTTCTGTCATGCTGGACAAATAAAACCCTGATATACCCAAGAATTCATCAGTATTTGTTTTTACTGGATCCATTTACAGAACACAAGTCTGAAAAAGCATAGCAAAGCATTGTGGGGGAAAGTGTTTCAAGCAGAACCCTGCCCTAAAAAGTTTGTGACTGCCAGCTGCATAATAAGAGCCACCACAAATAAGAAATAACTGTACAAGTCATAATCCCTTGTCTCCACATTCTTATTCCTTCTCCCATACACCTGTCCCTGTTTTAAGAGTGGGGTTCATTAAGAACTGTTTTTCAAGATACAGTAATCATTAATTCAAAATAGAATATTCAGGTGCTATCATTAAAAATTGGCAAGCTTATACTCAAGCTTATGCCAAAATACTATTATAATAAATGTAGAGTATCTCATCTCCCTCTCCCTTCATTCTTTCCTCTATATAGCTCACATGTTCTTTGGGACAAGGTTCTGATATTTAACATATTCAGATGGGTGATACATAGCACATAATCATAACAAGCATATAATATATTGAACAGCTATCACTCAATAATATAATCTATTATATTATTTGATATAAAATATGAACACTTTCCCTGGTGCACAAAGAAATTATCCAACTTTCATCTCTTCTATATATTTTTAAACATTAAGTAGTCATTGTGATTTGTTCCATTTTATAAACTAACTTTAGTCTTACTTAAACCTGAAAGATGCTGTGTTTCTAAAATAAGATGCTGTGTTTCTAAAATATAGTCAAAAAAAAAAAAAAAAGATGTCTTTCTCTGTATTTTTTCCAGAATTACAAATATCTGCAGACATAAAAATGACATTACAAATGATCAATTAAGAATGCAGCTACATACATGTAATTTATCTATATTGTTTGGGACAGTATACCAAAGAAAACAATCCCTCTGGTACATAAATCCAGGCAATTCAACTATCCTTTAAATTGTGATAAACTGCACAGACGCTTTTTTACAGACATTATTAAGTGCAAACTATTTGAATAGCACTATGTCTGATAAGCATCAGCTCATTGATTTAGTCTTACAGATAAAGTTCGGTGCAGCCAATGGATTAGCCATTAATGAAATATGGAGGAACTCTACATTTACTGATAAACTGAGTCCATTAATCCTAAACAAATTACATTGTATCAAATACATAGAGATAATTAATCATGGTATAACCTATTTATAGTATATAAAAAACTCATGGTGACACTCCATGGTAACTATTACTAAATACATTTTTAATTTAGGTTAGAAAAGTTATGAGGGTCAAATCAATGTAGAAGAATTATTGCAAACATTTTTTTGATAATTACCAGATAATATTATTTACAATTTGAGTTATGTTTGCAGCCAAGGGACTCTGACAGGGTTTCACAAAGCTGCGCAACAGATGAACAAGTAGAATGCAGTCTGAGTCCTAGGGAGTTCACCAGTGAGTATCCTAAAACATTAAAACATTTTTTTTTTCAGTCCTCATCAGATTCAGGAATTCTTGTTAACATGCAAAAGATGCTTCAATTAATCTAAATTAGAGCCCATTTGCAGTGAGAAAAAGTAGAATTCATCACTAGAATTGTTTCTACTGTCAATAATGATACTTACACAGTAGATCTGAGTCTCAAAGTGCTTTACAAAAATTAGGTAATAGGCCTCCTAACATATCATAAAATTACTTTTAGGCAGGTGAATATTTGTTTTACTCATTACTTAAGGAAATACAGAAATGTATGAGTTTGTATAGGAGGAAATCATCACAAGAAATCACAGTCAAAAAGGTGACTGTTAACCCTACATTAACCACCATATCATGCCACACACCAAGAGGACACAAATTTATTATGTGAGATAAGTGAGATTTGAATATGCAGATCATCAACTATAACTGCCAGCTTTCTGAGAAAGAGTTTGTGTGTCAGAAGGTTTTTCTGTTTCAGTTTGCTTGTGGTTTTGGTTTTCTCTGCTATGTAACTTGATCTAACAAGGCATATTAAATATAAAAGGGATACATCACCAAACATATGTTTTATTAACAATGAGCTGTGTGATTCAGAGGAATATCAGTCATTTTTACAGTTCCTTTTGGAATGATCCTCTATGAACTCCTGCATGCCTTGATATTGCCTAAGAATGCTTCCACTGCAGGAAAACACTGTTCCTTCTCAGTTGGACTTGAAAACTTTTACACTTTCCAAAGTTATGAGGTCATGTGCCTTTTGAGTTGTAGTTTGGCATTTTGCAATAAAGATCAGGTTTGTTATGTGTGTTTTTTTAAAAGCTCTTTTAAATATCCTAGATCCATAATTGCTCTGAGTTGGAGTACTTCCACTGGTTTCATTCACACTTCAAGATGAACTCCATCTATAAGAGAAGTTTAATACCTCACTAACATAGGCACAGTTTTCTTAAGCTTTGTATGATGAAATTCAGCTGGCCAGGGAGGATTTGTTCTGCCTTTTCTTTCAAGTCATTGAATGTTTATCCACCTCTAAATCTACTAGAAAAATGTATCTCTCACAGAATTGTGAGCTGATACTTCAAATTAAAACACATTTTTTTGAAGACACCCAACTCCTTTCCTCCCACCAGATCCCTGAAGACTAAATTCATCCTCTCCACTCTTGTTAGATAGCCCAGCAGCTTTCCTTGGCTTCATGCAGTGCAACAAATTCAACACATTCTTCTCTCTTGACTGGAGAAAAGGCTTCTTTTCTACACTGCCCAAGGCTCAGCTCTGGGGATTGTGCTTTGCAGGGAGCAGGCCCCTGCTTCTTTTGGGATACCCCTGTTCTTTCCAAGTGCTACAGTCTGCCCATTTCTGCAACTCTCTTCAGTGGTGCCCAGTGATAGGACAAGGGGGAATGAGCACAAACTGCAACACAGGAGGTTCCATCTAAGTATGAGAAAAAACTTATTTTCTGTGAGGGTGATGAAACCCTGGACCAGGCTGCCCAGAGAAGTTGTGGAGTGTCCTTCTCTGGAGATGTCCAAAACCCACCTGGATGCGATCCTGTGTAATGTGCTCCAAGCAAACCTACTTTGACAGGAGCATTGGACTAGATGATCACTAGAGGTCTCTTCCAACTTCAAAGATTCTGTTATTCTGTGTACTTAGAAAAATATCATCCTCCTTCAAAAAATACTGTCCTTTCTCAGTAGAGTTCTATGAGAAATGCAGAAGTGTCTTCACTTCAAAAAATTGTTAATGCAAAATGTTAAGTTTGAGTTAGATTTATGAAAAATACTGAAACTACTTGAAAATGAAAGTCAGTTGTTTGAGGTATCAGTAGCCTACATCGTGCTGGGTAATTGAAAATAATAAATGTAGCTAGTGGTTAAAAATTCCTATGAAAGTAAATAAGTGTTTTCAAGGAATTAATTTCCATGGATTTTTCTTTTTTAAGTGCAAAGCAAAATCTAATATAGTAGATGTAGAAAGGCAATTATGTTTCATTTGGTGCATAAAAAATTAAATCGCTTTGGGTTCTTGTGTTCTTAACTTTCATTTATGCAAACTGTCTGCCATTGAAGAATGATTTTGAAAGACCACATTGATCATCTTGTAGTTTGGCCAGGAAGCTGTTTGTAAAAAAGTATGAGAAAGCAAGTAGATAGCAAAAGCAATTTTTTACTTTACTAAAGTCCTATATTTCACAAGGAAAATGCTTAAAAGGATTTGACATCCTTTCTTTCACTTCATCCAAACATAAAATGAAGGGCAGGAAGCCTCTTGAGGGTTCAAAATGAGGTGTGCATCTGAAGGAGAAAAATATTTTCCTTTTTGTATGTTGTTACAAGAGAGAGATCAGGACTGTAGTCTAGAAAGATTATTCCATAACCACAAATTAATCCTTCCTTAGAATGACAGCAACACATTGTTTTCTGTCCTGAGAAAGTTCACGGGATCTGTATCTCCATTCTGTACCTCTACTGATGACTCAACAAGCAACCCTGACCATTGAAGGGTCAGGACAAATTGGCTAATAGATGTCTTGATTTATCCCTTGACTAGGGATGTGATTCTTCCCCTGTATCTGGCACTGGTGAGGCCTCACCTCGAGTACTGTGTCCAGTTCTGGGCCCCGCACTTCAAGAAGGATATTGAAGTGCTGGAGCAGGTCCAGAGGAGAGCGACAAGGCTGGGGAAGGGACTGGAGGGAAAGTCATATGAGGAGAGGCTGAGGGAGCTGGGGTTGTTGAGCCTGGAGAAGAGGAGACTCAGGGGAGACCTCATCACTGTCTACACCTACCTGAAAGGTAGTTGTAGGCAGGTGGGGGCTGGA
>JAAGNO010017057.1:2395-33080 GCA_033439905.1 Ceryle rudis
AAAATAACCCAGACTGGAGGACTGTGACAAGAACAACCTGAGAGCAGTTCCAGAGACTGCCCTTCAGAGATTGCCAGCTTCCCAGGCTGAGTACAGTTGAAGAAAAAAAATAAAAGCAATCCTCAGCACACTATCAGATGAGGACGGGGTGACCCCCCTACCCCAAGCCCTGGCAGGCAGAGCTGACAGCTGATCTGGGTCCCTGCTGCAGTCCCTGCCTTGTCCCTGTGCCATTCAAGCACCGGGCTGGGACGTGGCGCTGGCGCGGGATCGCCAGGCTCCCGGGAGCCATCCCCACCACCTCTAACTTCTTGGCCTTGGTGAAAGGGCCAAAGGAAGGTGAGGGCAGTCGGGGAAGAGGGAACAGTGTGGCCATGGGCTGCTCAGCAAGCAGGAGGACAGGAGGGTAAGGGAGGCTGGCTGCACATCTGCCCAACAAACATCTGGGTACAAGCAGTGACTCTCCAAACTGTCCTCGGGTGGGACAGAGCAGGCTTGAGGATACTATTCAGTAAGAAAAATAACTAAAAGTAAAATAAAAGCCCTGCTTTGGCATCCCAGAGGATGCCATGGGTATGCAGGGCCTGGTCTGCACAGCCAGGACAGCTCCTGGCACGAGGAGCAGCTCCGCAGTGCAGAGAAACCAGCTGATGGAGATACTGGAGTCTGGTACGTGGAGCACGAGTTGTGACTCCTGGGAATCCTGCTGCCGGTTCTGCCAGAGAGCAGCACCTCTGAGCAGCCTCCTTCCCACAGGCTGCCCTGCATCGCTCTGCTGAGCGAGCCCTTCGTAAGCCGCTCAGATTCTCCTATCAGTGGTGCTACATGCTCGGGAAAAAAACCATTTTGCTTTTCTGGCCTGCCATAAGTGTCCCCATAAAACAATTCACGACCTGGAACGTTACCCACAAGGTCTCTTTCATCACCTAAAACATTTGTGGACATTATAATTGATAAACCAAAGATCAAGCTCAACCTGGGAGAACGTCACTGAACTTAAGCCCAGGAAAGGCCAGCGCCTTGGCGCAACTGCTTTTCCATTTACCTTCACTGTCCCTTCAACTTCCACAAACCAGCGTCTCAGCATCGCCTGGATCTGCCCATCGGTCAGCTCAGGATTGGCATCATGGATCTTCTTTTTTACCACGTTCTCCAGAAGAAGGCGTCTTAATCTCCAGTAGAAGAAGGTACGGGAAGTTTTCCAGTCTAGAATGTCCTGTCCAAGACATAAGCGGAGAAGGAGAAATAAGTGAGGGACAACATTCACGTGGAGAAACGTATGTGCCTTATTCCCCACGGCAAAAAAGGGCTCGCACTCTTCGTTCTACTGCTTGCATGACAGGGTCCCATGCCTGAGCTTTGAAGATGGGCCCCTGGGCACAGGCTCCCCTGCCCTGCCTGCCCTTCTGCCAGGGCAGCCCGAGATGTGCTCGGTGGTTGCTAACGAGCTACCAGTGAAGCCCAGAAGATGTGGGGATCAGGTAAAGGTGATAGAAAACACAATGTGCTTGTGTTCTGGGGCCAGGGAGGGTGGAGAGGGTCTGCTCCTGTGGCATGAGTGTTCGGGGCAGAGGTTTATTTGCAGGCCCACAGGCTGCCCCCAGACCAGAGACCGCCATTCCCCACGTGTCCAACCCTCTGATGTGGAAAACTCCATGGTACTCACAGTTATGACACCCTTCTCCTGCATCCGGCCGGGCGTGTCGTGCAGGTCAGCAAACTGCATGGCTACCTGGTGGTAAATGGGAATCAGGAATTCCTCCCGCTCCTTCAGCTTGGTCTCCAGCTCTTTTCGGTCAGCAGGGCTCAGCTCGGGGGTACCTGCAACCAGGCAGAGCCGCACGTCAGAGACCTCTGGCAGGGGAAAGCCGAGGGGTGTACAAAGGAGGGCTGCACCGAGGAGAGCCAGCAGCTCCGCACAGAGCAGAGGGAGGAGGGAGGTTTCTTCTGTTCCTGCACACAGGCGAAACCCAGGCTGCTTTTGGCCAGGACAAACGTCAGAACATCAGCTCCCAGCAATGCCGAGCAGAGTCTGGAGTCAGACGCGAGTGTTCCAGCCCAGATCTCCTGCCACCGCTATTCAGGCAAGAGCTTCGAAGGAGTCTTCACCATGGAAACTCGATTCCATTTAAATGCCAATGAGCTGAGCCATCAATAAAGTGACATTTACTGGACTTACTCCTAAAAAAGAATAATGTCCCAACATGCAGTTCATTTAGCAAGAAACACGGACAATGTAAAACCACCTCCACAGTTTCAAGATTTCCTGCAGGCTGGTTCCTGCCAGTCGCTGTCAGAGCCTCTGCCTCATTAAGGAAAAACACAAGTTACGCCGGAGAGGCCCAAAGTGCTCAGATGCAGCTTACCAGTGATCGGCACACACTGGTCTCAGTCACGGACTAAAGTGATGGACAAGAATAAAATGGTGTCAAGAAGATAATGTCCCGTGGAGTTCATAATTTTTAATTTCTTTTAAAGCATTCAGCTCGGATAAAATGAACTTTGATTAAAACAAAGCCACGCATTAAACGGTTTCCGATTAATTTCAGCATCGCCTGACCCAGGCTAAGTCAGGCAAGAGAAACGCATCGTGCTCTGGAGGCACGTGGCAGCCAACCAGGTCAAGGTTGGCCCAGAAGCAGGTTGATGCTTCTCCTACACTGCCTCACTGACACATGGGCAAGAGGTCCTTGTGCAGAGGCAGAGTATTTAGAGCCAATCTTAGCTCAGTTTAAGCAAAGACTGCAATCCCGGCCAAATTATACGGTGCTGGATACTCAGCTGCACGGTGCCATATTTTAACCTCCCACCCACACCACAAGCTCTGGGTGCAAGTTCACGGCCTCAGAGACAGCTGCCTCCCATCCCACCTCCCCTTTCAGAGCCAAGGTCGCTGGCAATCTGAAGCTGGGTCACGGGTGAGTCTCGCTCCAAGCACTGGTGGGCTGTAGCATTCAGCTGTCCGAGGCACCTTCCATTCTGGTGTTAACAAACCACCCATGTGCCGGAGAGACACAGAAGCAGGATGGAGCCTGGAGATATCAAAGAGGTGCCCTACCTACCCAGTAGCACAAGAAGCCAACTGGAGAACTTGGAACAAAAGCTGGTGCTGTGATTCAGATGGAGGACGATGCTCCTGTCCGTGGCATCTTGACTGCATTTTGTGGAGTGTGAACACCACCGAGCCTTCTTTGGTTTTAATCTTTGTCATTTGCAAAGGAACGTGAACGGGATTAAGCACAACATCTACCGTTACCTCAAGCCCTAATGTTAAGCTGCCAGGCTTACAGGCAGAGGCAAGAAGGCAGCTGAGCCGTGGGGGTCTCCAGCAGATCTATGGCCACTGTCCAGCCTGACAACAGCAGGCTCTGGGATGGCAGCAGGACAGTGTCAGAGCAATCCAAGTCCCTCCCGACAAGACCAGATTAAATTAGCGGGCAGAAGCTTTATAAAAAAACCAGCAACAGGGAACACTTCACACAGCACAAAGCCAAAGGGTGGAACCCATGGCCACTGGAGGTCCTGGGGGCCAGAAGTACAAATGAGCTCCCAGGGAGGGACCAGAGAAATTCATGCAAGAAATGTCCATCGGAGGCATGAAGATCAGATCTGTTCTCAGGAAGCCTCTAAACCACAGGACTGCTGGAAGCTGCGGCAGCACCCTAGGGAAAACACCACTCCACAGTTGCACGATGCTCCGACTCCTTCCATGAGCACCCCAGGGGCTCTACTGGTGGGTGCAGCACCACAGCAGCTCACGCACAGCACCGTGACACCGGGGCTTCATCTCAGACCGACCTTCAGGGCCATGATGGCCCTGCTCCTGTCTCCTTAGCACTACCTACGTTGTCATTTCCTTCCAGAGCGTCTCTTACAAGTCGGGACAGGTTGGAACACGCACCTTTCCAAGCCATACGATGATTCTCTCCAGAGAAGGAATGTTTTTATGTGCCTACCAATATAAATGTTACTGTAACCTTTCAAACGCTGGTAAAAAGGTTTTAATTAAGAGAAGCTCCTCTTACAACCTTCAGAATAAAAAATTATATGTATTTATCCATGTTAAGCTCCCCGGCTCCTACACCTCCCTGTTTTAAACGGCAACTCATGCACTTAAGCCAGTCACGCTGATGTATTCTGGCCTCTCTGCCACGCTCCCGGTGTACAGTCAAACCAGCCAGGCCCAGTAATGATTTAGGTGAGATTAACAAATATGTCAATGTCTATTTTCTGCTTAATTTAAAAGCAGCGTCTATAAAGATTTTTGACTTCTGAACCCTGTTCTCCTGGAAGAAAGAAGGTAACAATGAGGAGGGGGGATAAAGAGTGATTATCCCATCATCGATCGTTTGTCAGGAGCATTTCTTATTCACTGGACTATTGTAAAAAGCTAAGCTCTCGATCAATCCTGTAAGCCCCCTGTACAATTAAATATCTTGGAATGGTTTTCTTTCTTTCCTAGTCAGATCTTGAGGCCTCAGGGTTTTTCAGAAAGCTGGGGCTTTATTTATTTATTTCTTGGAAAAAAGAAGTCTCCTTCCACAAATCTTATCCTGGCAAGGAGAGGGGAGTTAAAATATGGGATTCCTTTGCTCTAAAGGTACTTGACAGTTAATGAAACTGTTAAAGTTTAAATCATAGGAACATTATAGACCTCTAGGTATGGATCGGCTACTAATCAATAGGGAAACAAAAGAAGCAGCAGCGCTGAGACGGCCACAAGTGCAACGCGAACGGAGCGGGTTTTGGCACACAGCGGGGCACGCGGGTAGGACCAGGCGACACTCTAAAGGAAGAAAGAACATGTGTGACCTTCCCGACTTGGCTGGCAGCACCAGGACACTTTCTGAGGCAGCACTCTACGTGCCATAAAATGTCACATTTATCTTGGACTGCAGTTTGCTCTGCAGTCTCCAAATACGCTTGTATCTATATATAGCACTGGCACGATCGCAGCGTTGGCATGATGGGAAAGGCCAGGTAAATGTCTTAATTCTGCTCGCAACACCCTTAAAGCCTACCCGCAGTGGTAAAGGCACAAAGACCTCTCCCTTCTACAGGGTCTTGTCTTTTTTTCCTTTTTTTGTTTTTTAATCAGTAGCAAAACTGCCTTAAACAAGTTAAAAAAATGCCCCGGGGAAGCAAAAACATTGGGGTACCAAACAGATTAGAGATTAAAAGAGCAGCGGCCAAGGTTTTGCCAAAACCCTCTGCACAAACTCACCCAGTTAAACCAATAAAACCAAGTTTAAAACCACGTATAAGAAGAATTTAAGCTAAAATGCTCTCAAATGCCTCCTGGGGGAAGCTGGCAGCTCATCTGTGCCCATCTCCCCCAGCATCACCCCCTGGCCTGTGCCCATCTCTCCACAGGGTGACACCAGCCTCCCCATCCAGCTGTCACAGCTTGCCTTTTGGGGTTACAAACTGTTCTTTTCTGTGCCCTACAGCCCATAGCAGCCACCCAAACCTCAGGCAGGCACCCTCGGTACCCCCGGACGCACTGAACGATAAATGCCACATACTAAGGTTGACAAAACAAGCCCTTCAACCACCCTGCAGAGAAGCCCTCCCTGGCCACAGCAGCAGGGACAGGGACAAATGCTCTAGAGCCCACGATCTGGAGGAAGCCTTCAGAGGAGCCGCCCTCCCTGTGCAGACAAATGGAAAAGCCACCACAATAAATCCAGGCGGAGACCTCTCCCGTAAAGCGCTCCGATACCGAACAGCAATTTATCCTCCTCTCCAAAAGTTAAGGGAAAAGCATCGTGGCAGGGAAAGCAACACCTAAACTATTTTGATTTGTGCCCCATTAAACAACAAAGAAACACCTCCTCCGCGGGAAGCAGTGGCTCTGTGCATCCCCCCGACACCTGCGCCCAGCCGAGGAAGCCGGCGCCGCGTCCCACCCCGGCTGCAGCCCGAGCGGTGGCGGGGCCCCGGCTGCCTTTAATAAAGTTCCTGCCAGATGGAAATGGCTCAGCAGGACCATGAATCACCACTTCCCATAACATTTAGTAGCAAAGTGCTTTTTTTAAATATGACCGGTTTAACAGGTTAGACAAAATGACTTCAAGAAATGTTATTGTAGGTTCCCTCTGATTGCAGAAAGCCAGGCAGCTTCTGAATCAATTTGATGGTTTATAGTTTCTAAGCTGTTAAAATGGGGGATTTTCTCCCTCACCCTCAGTGCACTGCCTCAGCACAGCCATTTATTTGTCCACTTTCTCACCTCTTCCTCAGACATGTACTCCAAGACCCGGGCACAGCCCGGCGTCAAGGCCTCTGACCCAGCTGATCCGCTGAGCTGGCCATCGCACTTTCTCCTGGGCTCTGCTCGCTGAGAGATGGACAAATCCAATGGCTTCAACCCAAGAGTCCCCCTGGGCCGCAGCAGCCTCCTCCTCTGAACGACAAGCTGAGGACATGCCCATGACCCACCACTTTGACCCTTCCGTCGGCTCCTCAGTTGCTCACGCACCTTTGAATTTGGGGCAAATCATCCCACACCTCCGATTTCCAAAGACGACTTTTACAACAGAAATAGCAGCCATCTTCCCAGGCACAAAGGAGCATTAATAACGATTGATTATCTCAATGTTACAATTGCTACGGGAAGATTTTTTTTTTCCCCCAGGTAACACCACAAAAACTCCCCATTAAGTTCGATTTATCTTGTCGTCTGCTTGTGGCTGCTGTTTTCAGCAAAGCAGTACAATCCCACTGCAGCCAGTGCTGGAAAGGTCCTTAGGGAATGAACTTTGGGGATGCACACCAGTTGCTCTGCATCCAGTGACATAATAAAATGTTGATTTTAAGCCTGGTTATGAGTGTCCCGCCTGACACCTGCAACAATAATCCCCCTCCCTGAATCTCACCTTCTCTTCCCCTGCCTTTAACAAAGCTCTTGCCAGACAAAAATTCAGCAGAGGCAGCAAGAATGCCAGTGGCGTCCGGGCTGCCCAGGCAATGCATCTCCCACCCTGGCTGGAGGGAGCTGCTCCAGGAAGGTGACTCCAAGCCACTCACGTCCCCGGAGAGACAGGCGTTTTCGGATTGTCGCTTGTTTCTTTAAATGAGACTACTTGTAATTGCTTCACTAAATATTCAGTAGGATTTATGTTCTAAAGGTGCAATATGAAACAGCAGTGAAGGTCACACATGCTCATGACACGGGCTTCAAATATCCTTGTACAACGGCACCGTGTGATGTTTCACCCTGGTCCTTTCCAGCTCTTTGATCCCGAGGCCTCGGTGGCACCGGAGCAAACGGGCAAAGTGCAGCAGGTACAGAATGACAAAAAAATTCCTCCTTGGCAGGGGGGGAACATCTACAGCCCTCCTGGGAGGATATTCAAGATGCTAGTTGCCATGCAGGAGCTGGCAGAAAGCAGCACTTGCTCTTCTAGACTCATGATTGTGAATTAGCAACAATTTAAATGCAGCAGCACTCACAGAGAGAAGCAGTTACTGGGAATCGGCGTCGCCTAAAAAGACAAAGTTCCAGCTGCGCTGACTGTGTTTGTCCAAGGCTTCGTGAGAGATGGAATCGCAACAGCAGCGTTTGTCTTAGTTGTTGATCAACAAAACAACCGGCATTTTGATTAATTACAGCACTGAACAAACGAGCTCCCCCCGCCCCGAAAAGGATTACTAGACTTTATAGTTGCAATCTAACTTCAGCTTTAACTTTCCAAGCTAACGCTTGGAACCAGACAGTCTACAGGATGGAAGTTTCCAGCCACTCAAGAAACAAGGCCGTGTCAGGGCTGTCCCCAGGTCACCAGCAAAGTCCTCACCAGGTGGCACAGTTGGGGCCGAGAGGGACCTGTGGGTTCAATTCCGGCACCACAACCTGGCGTGGTTATTTTCAGAGAGGAACTGCTGTGCTCAGGTGAAGTTATGGGTTCAGTGCTGCGTGTTCCCTCATTATTTGGAGATTTAAGGAAAGTTTTGCACACTCTTTAGCCAAACAAAGTGCAAAGTAAGTCAGAAAGCAGCGGCGCAGACTGACCGATAATATTACTGGTGGAAAGTTGAGGGCTGTCTACAGCATTGGAGTTTGGGCAGAGAACCCCCACTGCCTCCTGCTTCCCAAAGCACTGCTGGGCACGTGGAGCCGTGTGTGTGTGTCCCCCTGCACCTTCTACAGCCTACACAGGCAAATGCAAATAAAATGAAAGCTGCACAGCAGCGCACGGGCAGCCACTCCCTAGGACCGGCTGAAGAGGACACTCACACTATGACACATATATCAGGGGATGAACAGATGCTTCCCTCTTACTACGAGATAAATACCTGATAGGAGAAATGTGAAAATGTAATATCCAATCTCGCTCTAACTGCAGCTATTTTACCATTCCTTTCATTCATATTCCACCAAATTTTTACGTCCATTACTCTGTGCATCTGACACATTACACGCCCGGAACCTGCACGGCAAAGCTAATTTTGATTCCACTCCTCCGTGTTTTACTCTAATTGCAATACAGAAATAAAATCCAATTGAACCTCCCGTGTTTTTAACCCCAGCCCGAGGGTCGGAGTCTGAAGGGTTCCTCCATTTCTAGGCGATCCCGGCAATGCTGGCACCCTCCCGGGTGGGAAGCGTGCTGTCGGGCAGGGCCAGGGCTGTCCTCTCCTTCCCTGCCCTTTGCTCCTCGCCGCTTGCTGCTTTGTAATAGCGCAACTCTGAGTGACGTTTTAATAAAACATGGGGCTAATAAACATTCCAGCGCTAGTGCTGGAGAATGGATAATGAACAGATTTATGTCAAATTATTCAATACCTGCCAGCCTTCGCCGCTCTCGCGCTCCCCAATTGCCAGTCCGGCCCCGGTGTCTCGAGCCCACCGGCGCCCTGGTTCCCCACCCCTCTGCAACAGGCACCCGTCTGAGAGCATCTCTCTCTTCCCCGCTCTTCAGCAGCTCCAGGGAGGGATGACAGCCATTCAGGGGTTAAAGAGAGGCAGTGAACCCCCAGCTAATGAGTAAGAATTCAGCAGGCAGTGTAAGATAAATGGAGCTTTCTCTGCTTCTGCTGGAGTCAGCATGAACTGCGGCCCTGCGGCTTGTTTGTGGCAAATGGAGTGCGCGAAATATCAAAGGGCAGTGATCCAGAAGAAGACCGACTTTGACAAATTTTAAATTGGCCAGAAAGAAAACCAGAAAAAAAAAAAAAAAATAAAAAGAAAATTAAAAAAAAAAAAAAAAAATTATGCAATTCACTGTGTCCTGCAATCTTGGCTTTCCTGCTACTGCATGGAATTAGTGGCAAAACAACAGCAATGATCGCCCGATGTTGGGAGCAATTACGAGCCATCTAAGTGAGATGCTTATCAGTGACTGAAGCTTTTAGAGCTCTCGGTATGTTCAGTTGTAAGTGACTTGCTCTTGTGTTGCAGTCATTTTAATTAAAGTGTATGGAGTTTGCTGGGAGTAATTACCCTGTAGAGGAAGAGGGGAGGGAAAAAAACCCTGAAGAGGCTCCTGCCTCCTCACACAGTGTGGGGTTGGAGTTTTGAGACTGTTGGCAGAAAACCACATCCTCTCTTTCTCCCTGTATTGTATTCCAGGGATGCTGGTGTGGGTCCCACCGGTGTGATCCAAGGGTGCTCCGCACCCACACCGGGTGACAGACTCTCTGGAGGGGCCACCCAGCAGTGACTAAGGTTGCATTGCTCTGCTCCCTGCCTTCCTCCACTGCTTCAGGATTTAAACGCTTGGGCAGCCCTCTTTGTCCACAGCCAGCGACTCTGCTCCTGGGACAGGATTCACCTGGCAGTCTCCGCGCAGAAGACACCGTGTCTTTGCAGAGGGGGCAGGATGGCTTTTGCTCGTGGGCAGAGCCAGCGCTCTTCATGGTGGGGCGAAGGTAAATACTCTCCGAAACAGTGCTCCTGCCGTAGTGCCATTTGTCTGCAGGGACCGGAGCTGACTGCTCAGCACATTGCCTTCCCTAACCACACATCTGATTTCTCCATCCCCGGAGACCCGCGCACCGGAGAGGCAGCTCGCCGGCATCGGCCGCAGGGGTGCGAACACCAGCCGGAGGTGCAGCCGTGAGCCCTGACCGTGCAAGGAACTCGACGGCAGCCTTCAGACTGTGAAGTGTGTAATGCACCTTAGGAGAGCATTTGTTGGGACCCTGTGCTGGGTCTCCATGGTTTGGTGTAGCCACGCTTTCCATTTGCTCCTAAGGGGACACTGCCAAGTCTAACATAGCTCAAAAGTGAGGCACTGTGAAAAGAGTCTCCTTGCTGTGACTACAACCATTAAAACTGCTTTAATTCCAACAGCCACGGGCAGACACACCACATCCACCTGGGTACCTGTGCCCGCTCCCTCACGCAGGAACGCATCACGTACAGGAGCAAGATCTGAACTCAGGTAAAAGCGCTGCCTTGTGCTGCTCTGCAAAACTCGGGACACCCGCTGACCTGCTTCTTGCCCAGAAAGCAATGGCACGGGGAGAGGAAACAAAGAGAGCACCAGGATACTATCATTTAAAAAAATAAGAGAGAAAACGTGTTTGATGCTATCAAAGACATCGCAAGAACCTGGTTTTCAGCAAAAGCAGCCTGATTCTTAACACTCCCTGCACCCGTTACAATTATTCTTCTCTTCCCGAGGCGTATCAGAATGGTTGTTTTGTATATAAATTGTTGCACCGCCATAAATTAAAAAGAGCCCAATAATAAAATGTAACTGCAGCAATAGCCACGATTTATCAGTCATTTGCAGAACGTTTTCTCCTCCTGAAGGATCCCAAAAGGCTTTATAAATTCAAACCATACCCACGTAGCGCGCTTCTTCCACTACTGAAATGTAGTCAATTTTGGAGGTAAAAAGAGGCTCTGTAAGATTATACTCTTATAGTAAGAGCTAGTAAAGAACTATTTAAAGAGGCTATTCCCCTGAGAGAGTACAGATCTGATATTAAGTGTGTTTTGCTGAACACTCTGTATTATGGGGTGTTGGGTGTACACCGGGCGCCGGGATCATTTGGAGCGAGAGGCAGGGTAATAATGCACACGCACGGCGACGCGCTGGCGACCGAGCGCTGCAGGTCACCCCCTATTTTACCAAGGAGGGGCAGAAGATTCTGTATTTTCTTGAAACGGAAGAGCAGACAGGTATCATTACTCAAAACCACCTCAGACACACAGTGATAGTCCAGCAGCCCAAAATGTCTTTGACCAAATTCTTAGTTACGCCAAATGACACCAGCTGAAGGTTTGGCCCATGAGGTTTTAGTGAGCTGAGCAATTGCTGAGATGGAAACTAGATTCAAGCATCTGTAGTGTCTGTTGTAAGAGCCATTCAGTATAAAATAGAGGTGAGAAAGTATATCCCCCCGGCCTAGGTATGCTAAATGCCCGTGAATATCGTCTCTCAGCCACGCATCCACCCAGCTTCTCTCAGCTGCTTTTTTTCCCAAGTTAGATGACGGCAAATCAAAATTATCATGAACTTGATAAAATGCCTCAGTGCCCCTTTTTAAGCTCTCTACAAACATTCATCAGCCAGGGGCTGAAGGGATCGCTGCCTGCCAGCCCCGCGCAGACGTACCGAGCCGCTCTGCCAGGCGGATGTAGACGGGGTCCACTCGCCTCATCGTCTTCACCAGATCCTTCCTGCGGAATTTGATCTCTACCGTCCCCTCGGGTTCCAGGATTCCTCCTCTGATCAGTGATGGGAAAAGAGAAAAGAAAGGCACTTTCAGGTCATCAGACAAGGGGAAACACAAAATGGAACGGTTCAGTGTTATCTAGAAGGTATGTAAAAAGAAGAAGAGAAGAGAAGGAGGGGAGGGAGACAAAACAAAGAAAAAGAGAGAACAAGAAAGAAAGAATCTTAGCTCTTATTTCTCTAACGCCACAAGCACGCACAGGCTTCACAGAAACACATCTGTCCAAGGGGCTACAGCACAGCCTGGTACAAGCAATGCTCTTCGGCAGGCTCTGTTAAGCTGTGACCTGAAAGCTCTCTCAAAAGGTAGGTAAGCTTTATGACACAAACCAATTAACCAGCCTTTTTCATTAGAGATCCCTGCCCACTTCCCAGGTCAAAGCCGGAGGAGCACGTGATTTGAAACTTGGGCCTGGTAAATAAAATCACTTTGATCTTTAACAGTGAGGGCTGAGGGTTGCGGAACAGCAGCAGCAGCGATGAGGATTATTACAAACGCGTAACGGTTATTAGGGCCACGATGACGTATACTGCCAAATAATCTCTGTCTTGGCTACTGGAGCTCAAGACCTCTGGAGTCCAGCTACAGTTCTAGAAACCAGACATGGTCCTTCCTGATGTCTTGCAAGGTGGGGAGCTGAACTGAGACCGCTGGCTTTGGGACCACAGGTCTCTTCTGTCTCACTTCTTGAGAACAGCGAGAGGCAAGCATCCCATCAGGAGCAAAGTTCAGCTGGGAAAGGGAAGGGAAATAGGCAGCTGGGAAGAGCATCTTCTCAACTCCTCCCCACACAGGCTTTTTTTTCTCCCCTTGGAGCAGCTGCTCAGGAATTTTGCCCTCCTGAGATGGTAGGAGTTGAGAGGATGCCCTGATAGCACAATATTCATGCGGTCTTTCTATACACCTTCTTTCTGTCTTCTACACCAGGCAGGGCTGGCTTTTTCCTCCAACTGATTCAGTATCACTGTATTGTAGAGACTCTTAAATATATTTTTTAAAACCTGCTTCCAAGAGTTTGCCCGTAGTTTGCCTTTTGCCTTTTGCCTTTACCTACACCCTGAACCACCGGTAACTAGAGCGTCACTTATGCAGGTTGTAGTTAATTAAAAAAGGGCAGCTACCCAAGTGCCCACACGACAGACAGGACAACACTCAGGGATTTTCCAGTACGTGCTTATTTCCACTTCTTTAATTTGCAAAATTGTATACACAGGCACTTGTTTCAAAGTGCAAAGCAGCGTGTGGAAACATCAGAATGCTCAAAAAAAAAAGGTCCTGAGCACCAACATCTCACCGAGCTTTGTGAGTGTTAGCAATGAACCTTCACAGAGGCTGGCTCACAGCAGCTACAGAACCAACCCCCATCGAACTCTGAGGCAGGAGACTATCTGAATTGTCCCCGCTGGGAACACTACCCAGCAAACTCCTCCAAGACAGGGGTTACAACTGGAAAGTGGTCAGCCCCTTTACCAACAATTTGCCACACTCTTAACGGAGAGCTTCTCACTCAGCCCGGCCACGACGCCTCAAAGCAGGTGGTGACGGAGGGAGGAGAAAGCTGCCCTACCTGCTTTCTCGGTCCGCGTACATCTCCATGTGACGAGGATTGATGGTAGGGTCAACCACGGCCCAGGAGCCCCCTCTCAGCTCCGCTTGCGGTGGGATGTAAATGAGCACGGGTTGACGATACTCCCTCAGGCCGTCCACGATGTAGGCACCAAACTTGAGCACCTGGTCGTACATGTCTGCAGAAAAAGGACACAGCACTTGAAGTCGTAGGAGGTCGGTGCTTCAGCCGCGCCACGCTTGGTCAAACTGGGAAAAAAGACAATTATTCAACTCTTCTAATCACCTCCTGCTACCATACTGCAAGTTCTGGCTGGCATTATCTGGACCTGGGCAAGACGGACGGAGAAAGGGAGAAGATCCCACATCCATCCTGCTCCCAGACACTGGACCTCCACTCTGGAGATCTGGTCCAGTTCCAGTGTAACCGCATCTATTCACAAAGCATCAACTGCAGGGTCCTCAGTTCACACCAGCCAGTCCTACAGCACACGTCCTGGAGATGGTCAACCCCTTACTTCCCAGCCAAGACACCGAGTCCTCCAGCAGCTCAGGAAACCAGGCCAGGTATTTCTGTCCTCAGCAGGAGCGCAGCTGCCCAGTTTCACACTTACTGCCGTGGACCTGCACCACGGCTCCTGTAACGTGCATGGCACACCCAACAGCAGGAGACCTTTTCCGTATCTTTAGAAAAATCCACGTGTGGGGAAGGGTGCGGGTGTGAAATAAGAGCCTTCTCTCCTTCTCTCCTCGCATTGGAATTCGTTTAAGGCATTTTGCTCAAATTTAATAAGAACAACTCCACTGTGTAAAGACAGTACGGTGGAAATACCAGCCCCAAAGGTGATTTAAGTAAGAGAAAAAAGGAAGGCAAAAGAATTTAGATGAGATGATATCGTTTACAAGGGATATAGTTTTAATGGAAACAGGCACCCTCGAATAGATGTATTTTGTACATATAATTATATATAGAAGTATCAAATCAAATACACAAGAAATGAAAAACACTTATTAGGATCATCTAGTCCAGCTCTTTGTTCACACAGGACTGCATCCTACATTTCCTTCCCGGTGCTTTTTAAAGCTTTCGTTTAGAAATCCCCTACAATAAATCTACTGCTTCTTCAGGGGCATTTCCACAGCCAAACCGATGAATTTTTCCTCAGTATTCAGCCAAACTTCCCCTCCTTCCCCATCTCCATTAATTTCCTATTGCTACTCCTTGCATCACCCTACATAATCTCTCCAGTCCTTTGGGCTTGCTATAAATAGCAGTAGGCAGTGTTGGGTTCTTTTTCTCCTCAGACACACTCTAGGTATTCATTTCTCACATCTCCCAGGACAGGATTTTCAATCCCTTCCATCATTTTTGTTCTTTGCTTAGCACCTCCCAGTTTGCCTAATTTTTTTCCTGGCAAATATTAAAATACCGGTGCAGGGAGCAGAAAAAAAAAGTGGGTTGCGTATATATCCCAGGCACACATGCTGGCCTTCAGTAAGAGTCTTAAAAGACAGGGACACTTTTATTCATCTAAAATCCTTCCAATCACTTGCCAAAGCCGTCTTTTCTGGGGGGCAAGAGACTCCAGCCACGGTCCCCCTGTCATTTAACCGCAGTTTAACGCGAATGCGTAATGTGAACACAGTTAAACACTAAACTCGTTGGGAAATACACACACGTGCTCCTCACATGTACACACACAGGTAAGTGAGAGAGATGTGTATAAAGTGTGTGTACATATATAAATAAATAAGCACCACAGGCACTGATGTTATCTCTGCAGTTCATTTGCAAGGTCATTGTCCAAGTACCCAAGAAAAGGAATTTCACGTTATTTGAGAAACGTCGAAAGCTGATGAGGAGAAGAACAATTTATTTCCTCTAATTGCGGACAAACATAAATTCTGGCAGAGACAGTGGGGCCTGAGAACCAAACAAAACCCCAACCTTCTCCTTTGTCCTGAGCAAAGAAAAAGACCTCAAAAGGGGTGACAAATTTATTACTAATTACACAATTATTTTATTATGTAGTGCTAGTAATAAACCACTTGAAGTACTTTCGGCTAATTCTAGTGTTAAGAAAATAATTGCTTGATTCAAATTATTTTAACTGAATTAATTCTTTACTAGACATTTTTTACTAGTGCTACATAATAAAATAATTGCGTAATTAGCAATACATTTTTCACTCCTGCCAAGGGTATATATTTTACTCAGGTTAAGTGCAGAAAAAAGAAGCGCTACTTGTTTGAATGAGGCAGAGGGAGGAGGAGCAGAGAAACTGAGAGAACTCGATGCGCTCTGTGGGTAGCTCCAAATCTCTTCCAGGTTGACCAGGTGGCACCAGCAAGGTCAGGGAAGCGTTTCTGTGCCTACAACACCTCCAGGATCAGGCTGTCAGGGCTACCCAGAGGCAGGAGCTTTCCTGCTATGCAGTTCTGTAGTCACTCCTGTTGGGTCCTGCAAGACAGGGTTTTGTCCTCCTGGAATGGCCCAGCGGCCTTAGCTTAATATTTTATATATAGATTTAGATCAACTACTGGCTTCTCTTGCATCCTAGAACTTCTGCCGAGATCAGTGGCCCTGCTGCTGCACTCCTGGGCTACAGATACACCTGCACACTTTCATATCTGGCTGCAGCCACCTCTGTTGCAGAGGGTTTCCCCTTTTCTTACGGTAACTGCTGCCACTAACGGAGACCAAGTTTTGCTCCAATAAAGAAGAGACAACCAATCTGGCTGCCACCAGTGAAGGGTCCTCACGGTGCCACGCACGGCACCAGGCCACGGAAGCTGCTGAGCTCCAGAGATGAGCCAAGGGGAACTGCAGCATCCACAGGCTACAGAAGGGCTCCTGCAGGGTTTTCCTCTCTCGCCTCCTCTGCCTACGCTTACCACTTCAGCAAAGCATGTGTAGTTTTAAGAGGTAAAATATAAGTCATGTTGATGAAAGTCATAAAAACACTTTAAAGACAACCCAAGACACCCGCCTGTAGTCCCTGAGCCCGACCACCAGCACACACAACCTCCCTGATTTACATCAATCCTGTATTTGAGTGTGGAACTAGGAAGCATTTGCCATACCGTGACAACAGTACGTGCCTCTTCTTTGCAGTTTTGCTGCACTCTCCACTCTTACGATGGCAAATAGCGCACCAAATGTAACTGCTGCAGGGGGTAAATGATGCCAGGTCTCCACAGGGCCCACTGCTCTGTGCTCGAGCTGCCCGGGCAGCCCCCGCGCCTTGGTAGGGTGCAGGCTTTGCAAACTGTTAATGCTGTAACAAACACACTTTCTATGCTGAAAACAAACCCCAGCTGCTTCCCTCATCATCCGCGCAGCAAAGAACACCACACACGTTTTAAGAGCCGGCTGTTCACACAACTGGTCTCGCCAAAGAAGTTGCTTCTGCTGAGACTGGAAAAGTTCAAATTCAATATTGTATTTGCGGGCCAAGATTAATTCCAGGATTAATTTAACCCTCAGTATAAGAAGGGACTTGCAAGGCAGAAAGGCTGCCGGAGCGCTCTGAGAAGAGCGGTGCCGTTTGTCATTCAGCGCTGGCCGCGCACGCTCCCGTTCTCTGCCCGCCTGCTCAGCTGCCGTGGGCGCCAGCGTCTGCTACACACGGACACGAGACCTGCTGGAAGCTGTTATCATTACACTCTACGTGTAAATACTGGCAGCCAGACGCACCAAGCGTGCTAGGAAGGCTGCAGACAGCTTTTTTGCATTTCCATCGTGTCGGGCAGCGTGCCCTGAACCTCCGAAGCTGGAAGGGATCTCATTGGCTTGGCTGGATTATCAGATAGGACCTGAAGGTAAACACCAGGCATATACTGGCTGCAGACACGTAATGTCCCTCATAAACCCATTACACCCAGGCAATACTGTCATTCAGCATCCAGGTAATCAGAGATTTAAACCAGCCTTTTCATTCTGCTGGCGTTATTTATTATTTTTTTTATTATTATTATTGTTATTTATAACCTATCCCGGGAAAAAAAAAAAAATAATAAGTGAAACATGAAAAGCCAACTGCGAGTGACCCCGTAGCACGAGCGGCGCTGCAGTTTAATGTCGCGGGGATTTGCATGCTATCAAACTATTCATGCCGAGTCCAAGACCCTGGTGCTAATTTCCAGTAAATTTCACGCTTGATGTCTCCCCGTTGTGGGTCACCGACGGTTCGCCTAAATAAACCACTTCCAAATGGCTCCTCCATCTAAATATTCAAGCCAGTTTTTATAATTTAATTTTGCATTATGCTGAATAGCCTTCTGGCCAGATAGAGCTCATTGGGGAAACCACCAACACCACTGCGATACGCCTTTATTTATGTCATTTATTTATTTATTTTACAGCTTGAATTAGACCTCCTAGGCCGACTAGGAACAAGAGGGGGGTGTCTCTCTCTCCCTTTTTTTTTTTTTTTCCCTCCACTAATGTCAATTTTCAGCATAGCAAGAGCTGTCTCTAATCTTTTCCTACTCATTACACACAATTTTGGAGTCATTTTACCCACAGTGCAGTCGGCTCCTGGCAGTGTGTTTGTGTGCACTGAGGGGTGGCATAATTGTTTATTTTCCCTCCCTGCATAATCCCCAGCCAGCACTGAAACCAAAACTGCAAACAGCTCCCCAAGGGGCGCCGGGAGAGACCCGTGCTGCCCGTGCAGACCCAGCAGCCAACGAGGTGCAGGAAAACACACAGACCGAGGAGCAAACCACAATGGTTCTGTTCTTCCCCCCGCTGCGGCAGCTCTCTCTTCCTCCTGCTACCAGCTGGGATAGGGAATATAAATATTAACATCCCTGTAGTGTCTTTTCCACCTTAGTACCACAGAATCACGTAGGTTGGAAGAGACCTTTAAGACCATCGGGTCCAACCGTTCCCCCAGCACCGCCAGGGCACCACTGACCCATGGCCCTCAGCACCACAGCTCCACGAGGGGCTTGGAAACCCCTCCAGGGATCACAGGGACTCCACCCCTGCCCTGGGCAGCCTGAGCATCCCTTTCCTCAAGCTGGTTGTGCAATGACCACAACTGACTTTCAGGAGAGCTGGGCAGAGCATCGCCATGATCCCAGAGGGATGACATGTCCAAACACTCTGGTAGGCCTAGAAAAGTATCCCCTTTATTAGCATCTCTAGGAGAGGTCCCATACCTGCTGTGGAAGAGGGGGGCTGGACACAGACTGCATCAAAGATGGGTGAAGCAGATCCACTCTGCAGGCTCCTGGGTACAAGCTGTCACCACAGTTCATCCAATCTGACAATCTACCGCTGCCCAAGACAGCACCTACTTCTGTCCCTTGCCACACACTCCCACTGCTGGTCTATCCCCAGAGAAGAGCTTCAGGATGCTAAACCAGCAAAGCCACCGGGTACGGCACGGTGGGGAACAGCAGCGGGGCCCTGAGCAGTACAAGTCAACACCAGAAGGGGATCAAAACTGCTGGTTACCTTTCATTCCACCAGAGAAGCCTCTCCAGTTAGCGAAGACCATCAGAGGCAGCCCTTCTCTGTTGAAGTCATTGATAGCCTGTGCAGTCTTGAAGGCAGAGTCTGGGAACCACACCTGACCAGCCTGCTGGATTATCTGTGGGGAATAAAGAAAGACTGATAAGCCTTGAAACACCTTAACCTAAGAGCTGGCATAAAAACACTGAAATAGAAGCAACAAGAGCTGAGATGTGTAATTAACAGCGAGGGACTCAGTGTATGGAATGCTTAGGATTTGCTTGCCCACGGGAAAATTGGGACAAACCTTTGTCACCAACATCAGCAGGAGTGTTCCCATTGATTTAGCTAAGAAGAACAGCAGAGATGGTGTGGAAAAGCCTGACTGCTGTAAGAGTGAAAGAGAAGAGAGAGAAAAGGATATGCAAAGGAGAAAACCCCGAGGAGATGATGTATGGCCAGAGCTGTGAAATCAGGCAGGAGAAAAGCAAAATGTCAGAGCAGAAAGGCTCTACGGGGACTATGGGCACAGCAAGAGAACAGGGCAGTGATTTCTGCTTGTCCAATCTCAAGGCACGAGAGAAGCAGGACTGCTGGGGAACATCTCCCCTGTTCAAACGGCCAACAGACCTGTCCTTTCCCTCCTCCCAGCCCTGCCAGGCGTTAGCTCCTCACCAAGGACCAACTAGACTTTCTGTCCCACGTTTGAGGGAAAAAAATAAAAAATTCCCACCAAACCAAGTGCTCTGTCCCCAGAGACATTTGCAGGGGACAAACGAGCAACCGAGCACGTGTTCAACCCACCTTGGCCTCAGAGTCCAGGTTTGCAGGATCAGCAGGGATGCTGAGCTCCACCGTTCTCGTTTCTACGGCAACTACTCCTACAGGTATTCCTCCCAGCCTGGTAACACGCGAGACAAATCAAAATTCGTATTTCTACTGTTACACAACTTGACATTTTTTTTCCAATTTGCATCAAAATACTCAAGAGAGACAAATAAAGCAAGGAAACGCTGGAAGAAGCATTCTGGCCTTTTTTGAAGAGTTTAGGCACGTGGCTGGAGAATTTCAGGAGCAGAAATTCTCAAAGCGAAATCTAAAACCTAGCACCTACCTCACTAAAAGTTAAATACAATAAACCAAAGCCCAAACTGTGAGTGATGTAGCTAGATCTCCAACACCCTTCACCTGTCACCACATAACCACATAGATTTTGAATCTGATGGTCTTGCCCATGAAAAATAACGACGACCCAAGGCCTCCTCAGCCCTGTTTTCACAAGCACGGTCGGCTGACGGCAGTGTCTAAGCAACGCTGATGTCTCAGCCACCCTAAGCCTCCGCTGCTTACAGACTCCCTCTCCCAGGAGGTCAAGGTGAAGGACGGGTGAAAGGTTTGGGTTTACCCATCTATCTCCTCACCACCTCTGCTGCAGGCTGCCTGCGAGGGTGGGAAGGACACAGGGAGAGAGGGGTGGGCATGGAGAGCAGGCAGCAGGGAGGATGCGCAGCTCCGCTTCCCGCAGCCTCCAACAGCTCACACAAAAGGCATCGCGCTCGCGATGACAGCGGCTCACGCCCGGGAAGGGAGTCCCAGCAGAGCCGACACTCTGTCCTCAGCCACCTCGAGCGGGATGACACGCGCTGAGGGCAGGAACAGCCACCAGGCCCACGTGCACCAGGGGGTTGAAAATATTCCCATTCACTATGATTAAGAGTCTGCCTAGAAACTCGTAATTGCAGAAGCCGTCTTAAATCGGTAACTTATAACTTCTATATTAGGGCCCATGTGACCTAATAAAGAACATCTTTATCCAAGTATTACAGTTATTTATTGAACTTGAAAACAGCTCAAAACAACTTCTGTTTTCCATTATACTTCATATAAATTTTATCAGGCTAGCACATGAAGATGCTACATCTTGTTTTATAGTGTGTCCCTGGACAAGTTGCCATAGAATAATAAAAGACAATTTACAGCCAACAGCACACGTATTCCAAACATACATACAAAAGATGAGTTTTGGCAGCACTTACAGTAACAATCCCAGAAGAATACATTCCTATTTGGGTTTTGTTTTGTTTTGTTTTTCAAAATGCCACTGCTTTTGAAGAAGTCACTTTCATTTGTGTTATATACACCGGTATGCGAGAGTCTGAAGCCACTTGGAATTTGTCAGAAGGAACTGCAAGTGAAGCCGAGCGTGGGCCTGGGCAGAGATTTAGCTTTGCCAAATCTTTGATTTGTACCCCTTCCCTGCCCCCTAGTACACTGCTCAACCTAAAAGCCTTTAAATAATTATAGGATGTTGGGAGATAAGACTGTCACAGACGGCAGATAAAAAAACCCCAGTAGCATCAGAAAGTCTCAGGATACCCCAAGGTGAAGTCAGCAGGTGTTTTCAGCTCCTCTCAACACTGTATAAAGATCAGACAATATTCTGAGTGGAAAGGATCATCCAAAAAGGCAGAGCTGAGCTGCACCAGCACACAAATGTCCCTTCAGCTCAGCGGCAGCTCATCTCTAGCAAGGCTCGTACAGCCCATCCACCACCACATTCAGCCTCCTCCTCCTGCCCCGACACGATACCTGAGGAAACGGGTTTGCTTCTCTGTATCACATCCTGCACTAGGAGAGACCAAACAGAGTTCTAAACCCATGAAAGACTCTCCAAGGTCTTACGTTCTTAAGAACAGAGCAGCAGAGAGGCATTTTGCTGAGCACATCCCTGTACCTGGAAGCCTCCTTCGGTTGTTACGCAGCGTTTCATTAACATATTAACAGAGCTCCCGGCGGCAGTGCTAGAGATGTCCAGAACGGACACAATCCTCTGAGATGCTGCACATGAGCTGCAGTCAATGTCGTGAGCTTGTCATAAGATCCGTAAACAGAAGATAATTCTTTGACACGGACTTCTGCTAGGAACTAAGGCACTCTGAGCACCCGTCGTGCACGGCCACGACCGTGTCTCCTGACACGTAACTGCTGAAGCCTCCAGGATCCCGTTCAGGCCCTTCAGGTTTCTTTTTCCCCTCTCACTTGCTAAAAAAAAAAAACAACCCACAAAACAAAACAAAAACCAACCAAAAAAGGCTGACAATTAACCAAAACCACTGACATCACTTAGGAGCTGGAAGTCTGCTGGAGGCAGGAGCATGAAGCTCTGTCTTGAGTGGAGAGCTGGCAGTAGGGTGAGGAATGAGGAGTGACAAAGGATCAGCACGCTGCCTCTGGACAGCTCAAGCACTTGTAGCGGAAACTCAAGGGAGATAAATGTCCTCCTTCAAAATGGCTTTATTCTGAGAGAAAGTAGACAATGACATCAGGAAACTGACGGGGCAAACTGGGGGTGGGGGCAAAAAGCTAAGGAAGAAACTAGAAAAGTGGTGACGGAGGGGGTTTTGAGCCCAGCTCTGATTTGCATTCTGTCAAAACACAGGATTCTCTCTACAGGCTTCTGCCTCCTGCCAGCTCTGAGAGTTCAGGGACCTGCAACACCAAGAATGACCCAGTATTGCCAAGGCTGGAATCTACATCTGAAGGCAATGGGGAACATTTAGAACCCTGGCCGGGTGCCACCTGGCAGCGAGGTAAGGGGAAGTGACTCCTCTTGGGAGACAGGGAGTGCCACAGGTCTCTGGAACTGCACATCTCTGCATCACGAACAGCACCTAAGATCAGGTGTGGTGGGTGCTCCTTTGGAAAATGCTGCAAGTTATTCCCCAGAAACCTCAACGTTAAGCTCCTCTCTACGCAGGGTTTGCTGCAGTTTGCTTTAGGTTTAGCTGAGCTTTTCCTGCAAGCCAAAGAAAACGCACACCAACAAACAGCGTAATGCACCTTCAAGTAAGCCAGAGCTGCAAGAAGCCTCACTAGGGCACCGTGCACCTCGGGAAGCAGATACTGTGCTGTAATTTTTAACTGTCTCTCTCTTTTTGGCTTTTGTGCACATTAAAGCTGTTGCCTCCAAGGAAAACAGGAGAAACGAGCAGATCATGCTTCATTTGTGTGGTGAAGATGTATCCTATTCAAGTAACGACTTATTTTTACTGATAGCCATCAACTTTCAAAGGATGTTCTACAAAAATGCAAAGCATAATGAAAACTTATTTCTGCAAGCGTCTAAAGCGCCTCTTAGAGTTTACCTTGCTCTGCCAACCACCACTGTCTGCGCCCAGGGCTGCATGATCTCCAGGAACGAGCCATTGTCAAAGAAACCACTCAGCCACTGTCCTTTTTGACCTAAAGGGAAGGGGAAAAAATGGAAATATCGGAGGAGGGAGGGAAGAAAGAAGAGAGAATATCCAAAGAGCAACAGAAACTTGCTTAAAAATGCCAACTGGAGAACGTGGTGCTGTCCTTTTATTTATTTATTTTAAAATAGATTATAATACAAGGGAACATTAGACAGCTGAGCATTTGTCTGCCTTCAGCCATCATGTCTTATTTCATTTGCTAGTCTGCATAAAGAGAGTAATTTATCAGCAAAAGCATCATTTATTGTTAAACGATGGGGTTCGGATAGCAGAGGGACTTCGCATGCTTTTAAATAAATAACTCTGTTTTTTTCAAGACACTACAAACATTTGTCAAAAGGCAGTAAAGTCATTAAAGAGGTTTTTCAAAACGCCTGTTTCTGTTTCAAAATTTATCTCACATTTTCCTCCTGATGCTGCCTAATCTTTCCTTTAAGGAAAGAATGCTGAAGGAATCCAGGAGCTAAATATAAAAACTCTATGATATTTTATAAGTAGGGCACACACCTGAGCGTGTTTCACACATTCCCTTAGAAAAACTGAAATGAAATGCTCTGACATGGAAAGCCTCCCTGCTCCACAGGAGACACCAGATGATGCACCTCTCCCTAAACTGAAGTGTGCTTTGAGAGTCACCACCCTGGATCAGAACATGAAGCTTCACGATGCTCTGCAAAGAAAACCCAAAACCCACGACCCAAACCCAACCAAAATCCCTCCCGACTTTCCCCCTTGGCACCGAGCTTCCGAGGAATGCTTTAATCTGAGCAAGCACCTCTGCTTCTGCAAACCCAAGTCCAAAACCAATTAAAAGTGGAGATCCAAGCAAGCTAACCTCTGCTGACTTAAACAGGATGGAGAGTGTTTTATCAAGACCAAACTTGTAATTACTGTGTTCTACATTCCTTGCCTCTGTGGCCCCACTGTAAAATGTGACCATCCATTTCAAAATTATCTCTTTATCGTGAGCCCAGAGCTGATCGTTTAGATTCTGGCCTCGTGTCGGGCGTCAGTTTGAAGAATATCACGGCAATATCTCCTCTAATAAATGGCTTTAACTTTTCACCTAGGAGATATCTGCTTTAACTTATCACAGGGAATCATCTGCTTTCCTTAACGCTTCCACTAAATTAAAATCTGAAGTCACTCGATTTGGAAGCCAGCGTTAGCTGCACTCAGACAGCTGGATGAATTACTTGAGAGATGATGAAAAAATATTATCCAAAACCAGAAAACTTAGTTTATCACAAATCTCATTTTAGCCCCCCAAACTCATTAATAACAGTGGGCATAATGGTCACCCAGTTTGCAGCTTGCACCTACACAGGCTGCCCAGCCCCAAAAGGCTTGGACGAGGGTTCAGTGGTTTGCAGTGTTTCCAAAACAATAATTCTCCAAGATGTGCAGGAATCCTGTGATCCCTTTAGCCTGCAGGCCCTCCAGATATGGACCTTAATCCAAACCACAAAAAAAACCCCTGAACACCTATAAAAATAACTAATAACTGTAGGTGTCTTCAAGCACCCAGAATTTACATGCTATTTTTACATATTCTATACAAATTGTTTAGCACTAATTACTTTATAAGGTCTGAAATGTATCTGGATTGCAGACATAAAGCCTTGACAGTCTCTTGAAACAAGATGAATTATTGCACATCCTGGCCACCAAAGACCTACGTACTTGGATTTGGGCGTCCAGCCAGCAGCCAGCGAGGATCATAGGGAGTCTTGGTAGGAACAAACTCTATGGTTCTGTCTATAGGATCCTTGACTTTGAGGATAGGAACAGGGCTGTACACGCTCTAGAGGAAAAAGAGAAGTGTTGAAGGACGTAATTCTCCTGCGTGGCTTCGCACCAATAGCAGCTCTGGTCAGAGTCCTCTTTCTCTTCCCTGAGCAACCCTTCGACTGACGGGATCCCTGAGCCCTGGCAAGAGCCCGAAAGAACTTCCAAGGTGCACCATACGCTCTCCCAAACCCTCCTTTGCCATCATCTGGCAGACGTTGCACTTCATTTGCTCTTGAACTTCAGGCACAGGCAGCATTAGCGAGGGGTTGCGGTTTAATTTTTGAGAGGTGACCAGGCCACCTGACTCATTCTACACACTTTCCTGAAGGAAGGTGACCTGCGTGTTCTTGTTGCTACCTTCCTGGCTGCAGAGCAGCTTACACATACACATCAACTCCTAGAAATTACTGCCTCGGAGGGGAACTTTTAGAGACTTTTCAGTAAGAGACAATCCACTGCTTACATCAAAGCTGTCTGCCTGGAGTACTGAGGGCAGCAGGCCACGGGTGTGATGGGGAAGTACTCGAGGCAGTGCCAGGCTGCCCCAGATTCCAGTTCCTGCAGCACTTTAAGACAAAAACTACTTTTTTTTACTTCGAGACATAATGCTTAACAGCCTTGTTCATGAGCCTCAACCGTTGCGCAAGGCACCGCACAAAGAGAAAAACCTACATAGCCCTCCAGCCCCTAAAGTGCCGCGAGCAGAGCGATACGCAGGGGCACTTTGCTCTCCTGCGGGGCCAGGGCTCACCTTTGGCATGTAGGAAAGCCACTGCAGGATAGTGTAGACTCCTTCAAAATCATCACACACAGCGCTGTGCGTCACCCCGTTGTTGTGCATGATCTGGATCCCGCCCAGCTGGTTGTTGGAGGTGTAAACTTCCCGTCCGAGCACCTTTTGAAAGAAAAACAGGGAAACCATCAGCGGATGGGATGTGACAAGGAGGTGCTGGCTAAGGAGATACGTACAAGCTCGTCTTGCAGCAGGTCATGATCACGTCAGCACCACAGGATGGAGCAAACCACTCTCAATAGGCCTTCCCAAGCCCCACGTGCAGGTAGGATCTTACGAACAGTGATTCCCAAGGGGGATGGTCCAAGTGAGGAAACTGAAGCAGAGGACAGTTCTACAACTTGCCCTTCCCCAGGCAGCACTGGAGCTGGTCAGTGACCAAGTCTCCTGGGCGCTGACCTGAGCTCAGCTCAAGAATTCAAAATTGCTCCAACTAAGACGACCGGTAGGATGGACCCATTTAAACCTTTAACTGGGGAAAAAAACCAACACGGTGTAGAAAGGCGGGTACAGCAAAGACAAAGCTCCACCAGCTCCTTAGAGAGATGGGAAAGAACAAGGCTCTGACTGCTGGGCTTCTAATTCTCTTGCACAGCTCCATCTCTAATCTCAGCCCAGGCACCGCAGCTCTTTTCTCATTCTCCTGCTGTCTCTTTCCATTTGCCCTCTCCCTGACTGATACACTGATCTCTCGGTCACTCGGCTTTCTGCTCCACTGAGTCCATATTACTAATAACACCTCTGCCACGGCCAGTTTACCTCATGAAGGCAGGAGCACATCATTACAAAATAAACTCATAACTTTGACATTCTAGCAAATACATGCCGTTTGTTATTTTTATGGGTTGAGTCTTTCTAACAGACAGAGGGCATTACATACCTGCTTCATTTAGATCTTACCCCCCCCTCGCACACAAACAACCTGCCCTCCCCCCCAAGACACCCAACGCAGCTCGTTGTAGGAAAAAGGGGTATCCCAGAGAGGAGCAGCCCAGAGCCCAAGGCTACCCGGTCCTTACGGAAGGGATGCTTGGGTCTGACTTCCTCCTTGTCCTGACATCCGACAACAAAAGCTCGGGACATAATTCACCTGAGGGGAACTCCACATTCTCAGGGTTTGACCTTTTGGGCTGAAGGTAAGAAGGTGCTAAAGGGATACGGAAATAGAGAATTTTGAGCTGGTTATAAAACTACCCTGCACCAAAGAGCATTCTGCCTGCACATCATCGGTGAATCACAGCTGGGGTCAGGCAGCCGCCGTCTCCATCCAGTGAGGCACAACACTCTCAGCTCCTAACTCCAAGTTTATTCTCCTTTGGAGGAGAAAGGGCCCGGTGGTCGGCATTTCACAAAACTGAGCATTTCACAAGCTCTACGTGATCCTCACAAAACTCCCCGTGAGACAGGTGTCAGCTGAGGTTTATGTGCAGAAGA
Source organism: Ceryle rudis (assembly GCA_033439905.1). Lineage (NCBI taxonomy): Eukaryota > Metazoa > Chordata > Aves > Coraciiformes > Cerylidae > Ceryle > Ceryle rudis. The sequence continues at coordinate 29,391 of JAAGNO010017057.1, forward strand.
AACCAAGGCACAGAAGTTATGCAACCAGCCCAAAAATTTAGAAGTCAACGTAAGCATCATGATTTTGTACAAAGATGGTCCCGGGTCTCCCTTGTGAGCTCGAACACCTTCATCTTCCTCCACCAAAATCAGTGCCGTGGTAGAATAGACAGCGGCACAGACTTAGGTTCAAGGGAAAGAAAAGCACAGGCCTCCAGATGCCAGGCACAAGCGCAGCTAAATGCTTTCCACAGAGGAAAATAAAAATAAAGAGGATTTAAACTCACCTTCTATGAACTAATGCAAACGTATGTACATGCAAAATGTGCCTCTGCTGCTGCTTATCTAGAGACACTGCAGACAGCTCAGGTTTACCGCTGCTGACAGGCAATGAAAACAGTCTAATATACCGCCTGCTCTCGCCCTTAAATCCCTTTTTGGAGATCAAGATAAATACGCGTTTCCTTCTCCCGAGTGCTGCAGACATTCCAGTGAAGTGGCAGAGCATCGTGAGGGGCTGTGCACACGAAATCCCCCCGTAGTTCCGAGCAAGCACACTCGGCAGCAGGGGCAACGTGGTCCCAAGATGCACTTAAAAGTTGTTCTGACGAGCGCTCGGAGCCTTCATTCGTAGGACACGTGTGTCCACACGTGTGCCCCTGCCCCTGGGCCGAGCGCAGCAGGAGGGACATGGAACACGGGCACACACGAGCTCTAAACCAAAGCCTGACTCCAGCGTAGCCCAAAGGCTCCGCTCCCCGGCGCAGAATCCGTGCGGCCGAGGGGTTAAAGAGGCTGCCTTCAGGAGACACTGCTGGGCTGGGTGCTGGCCCCGGAACCTGCTGCTGCATGGGTGCTCTTCTGACTTCTCAGGAACCATCAGAGATCCTGCCAACTTGTTCCCCACATGCAGCTGTGGACTGAATTGGGTGCCAGAGGTTAAAAGGCACCGAAGGGCTAGCCAGCTCAGAGCCGATGATCATCGGGCTTGAGAAAAAAATGAATGCAATAGCTCATCCATTCAGCTCTGCTAACAACCTCATCTCTGACCTCAGAGGACTACATTTTTAAAGGCTGACAAGTAATTCAATCTCCAATTAACAATCTTAAATGGTGCAATGCATATTGCTGTATAAATGTTTCTGCAAGAAAATATCCAAGGGTGAAAGAGAATACATCTGCTGGAGAAGCCCAAAGCTGCTGCTTCTGCAATTAAAGGATTCCCATGTTCCTCCATAAGACACGTGGTCAGCAGAGGCCTGAGTGTTGCTAAATCAGTTAGAAACCAAGATGGGGGTGAAAAGGCGGCACAGGATGAGACCTTGTATTTGATACAACCATGATCTGTCAAAATAATAAACCTCAAAGCCGGGGGGGTTGGGTCTGCCAGGGAGGAACCTTGAGTCACTCAGAGCTGGAGGTTAAGAAGTGAATGTAGCGTTGGCCCGAGGCTTATAGAAGGCATCGGTTTAACGACCAAACACGTGCATGGAAGGGTTAAGTTTGCAAAGCAGCCCCTTCGAAGCAGAAAGGTTACTGGCACTCCAGGGAACAGTCGATGATGCAGCTCCCAGAGTCGGCTGCAATAGACCGGAGATCAAGAAAGGTCCAGCAGGAGGGGTGGGAAAGAACAGGTTCCAGGATTTTAAAGCTGAGATACACAATACACATAGAGCTGAATAATGGCAATATTTGGCCACTGATATTGTGCTTCATCTGATGGCCAAAAAAAGACAAAAAAGAGCAGCCATGAACAGTAAAGCACCAGACAGCAAGCTGCTGGCACCAGAAAATTTGCTTTCCATTAAAATTCTTTCCACTCCATGAAAGCTTGGAAGCCCAGAAACCCATGTCCACCTGGTGTTTGACATGCTACCAGTCAAAGGAAGCTGCTGTGAGTGACCAGCCCCACATGGAGATCCCAAAGTTGCCCCTTCTGAGGTTTCTAGTGAGGACTCCTCACTTCTGTTACTGTTCCTTTCCTGCACACGGTCCCGATAAAGCAGGACTGACACCACCTACTCCACGAGCAGTCGATGTCAAACAGCCCCACGGTCACCAAGGACCCCAGTCAGATTCGGATGAGCTGCTCAGCCTCCTCTTCCTTTACTCCTGCAGACAAACCTTTTAAGCGTGCAGACAGCAGTGCACCTAACAGGGCAGGCGGGACAAAACGCCTCCTCTGTGGCCCCAGCTCAACGAAAGGACGAGGACACCAGTGAAGTGGTCAGAAGGCCACACGCTAGTGCTAGAACTGCACGGGATAAAGCTCAGCCCACGACTGCCAGAACACACACCATTTTCCAGATAATGCAACCTTTGATACCAGAGGCTTACAGAACACACGGCCAGTATTGTCAACGCTTATTCCATTCGGTTCTCCAAAAGCCGCTCTCCCACCCGTAATGGAAACCACGTTTCTTTTTACTTCAGAGGATCTTTTGGGAAGTACAAAGGAGAGCCAGGATTCTAGCAGCCTTTTCAGCTTTTAAAAGATGGTCCTCAACAGGTTTATAGGCATGTCATGTGCATATTAATCATTTTCCAGCACTCAAACCCGTGCTGACCAGCTGCTTTCTCTGTGCTCCTTTTCAGAACCTGGGCTGCCAGTTCGCTGAGGCACTCACTGCAAAGCTGGTTTGGCTGCGAACGTGATTGGCTCCTGTGTTTCATCAAAGAGGAAAGATCTGAAAAAATGACAGCAGAGGGCTTGAATGGGAACCATTATGTAACATAAGTGCTGTTATTATTCAGAGTATATCATGTGTTTATATCAAATATAAGTGCCAGATTTTTATCCGAATAATTTCAATAATTGCAATTCCCATCCCACCGTTTATATTATCTGCCAGGAACCTGAAGCAGAAAAGGCACATGCACATACTATAAATAGCCTATTTTTCATAAACAGGCAGAAATGATCAGAATGAATGTCTCATCAGAAAACACAATGTAGGAACTTAAAACCCGACTGCTATTATGTGCAGTCAAGCCTCAACAGATCTTGCAGCGTTCATTTCTATCACTCAGCTCTTCCCCCACACATATCGTGTCATTAGAGGGTAAAACAGCAGCCGCGCCGAGCGAGCGGGAGGACCGAGCTGAGGCAGGATGGCAGCAAGAGCCGTGCTCCCGAGAAGAGCCGGTCCCGACTCTCCAGCCTCCGGGGACGGCGGCACGAGCGCAGACACGGCGGCTCTGCCTGGGGACGGGCTGTGCTCCCTGCATTTCTAATCCACGGACGTGTGCAGTTCCTGCACTTTTAATTTACGAGCGTGCGGTGGGGGACCCTTCTGACTTGGGAACATATTGGCTCGGTCTAATGCTTGGAGATTATTAAAGTCAGAGCTATACTCCACTATCAAGTCTACAGATCTTTTATTTAGAAGATATGGTGCTCTAAATGCACAAAGAGCTCCCCGTCACCTTCACATTAAAGCCCCTAGTGCCTGGTAAATGGAATTATATAGCTGTCATCTCCTTTCCCCAAAGTTTTAAGAGTACAATGGGCTCATTTTTTCACACTCCATCCCAGCTTCAGAAATAAGAGAAATACTTTGTATTGATTTAAAGTCTCAGAAATAAATAAACCTGCTTCACCAATGTGATTCACAAGAAATTCATGATACACTATTGCATGATATATTTCAAGCTGTGGCTCCAGCTCTTTTTTTCCTTTGGTGAGTGATGGGGGAGGTGGGAGGTAGGGGG
>JAAGNO010017058.1:0-34213 GCA_033439905.1 Ceryle rudis
AAATTTTTCTTCCTTCAAAAAAACAAAAGGAAAAACCCCCCCACAAAAAAAAAAAAAAAAAAAAAAAAAAAAAAAAAAAAAAAAAACAAACCAAAAAACACCAAACACCAAAGCCCAAATCACTTGACATGACAGTATTTTTTTCTCTTCAGTTGAAGGGCAACAGATCATCCCCTAGCTTTTATAATGGAACAGCTCTCCCATCCTCCCAAAAATAAACCCAAAACCCCAACCATTCCTTCTCCCCTCCTCCGTGCAGATACAATGCTTATATTCTCCTGAAATGTCCCAGTGCTACCTACTTTTCCAGCACAAGAGGCACTGCCACTGTCAGGCTGACCAGTAGTGTGAGACCACCTCTTTCCTAAAGACTGCAAAAATCCCAAATCTGTATCTTTTTTAAAACAAAGTAAAGACAAAGGAAAAAATAATGGTTATAAACACAGTTTAAGTATCCTAAACCACAGCAAGTGGAACCAAGAGTTCCTTACTTTCCAGCATCTGCTCTCCTCACACATATTTCTCCCCTCCTCTAGCAGTCTGGGGAATCTACTTGTTTTTCTGCTGCTGCTGGTTTTATTTTTTCAAAACCTTCTAGCAGTGTCAGTTATATAGGTTACTAATTAATTCTTTGTGTATGCTATACTCTGTTTCCACTATTTTTGTGCAGCTCTGTTTATTCTCTGAGCTCATTTATCTACAGTTACTGCTAATTTCAAGTAGGACAAGAAAAGTTCACTATCTTTGACCTACAGCTTTGCCCTTTTTCCTCTTCCTGCGATTGCTGCAGGGATTCATAGTTGTCTCACCATTGACTCTGAAGCTTTGAAATGGCAACACTGAAGAAGCAGAAAAGGTAAATGTATGAGCAGCACAGGGATTTAAGCAGGCACATTTTGCCTTTAGTGATCTGGAAGTGCAGCATACTGCAGGTGACAAATGAAATGAGTCTAGTCCTGCAAGACACATCTGCTGTTAGGAACACCAAAACACAGCAGGAGTGGTGTTGTCTGAGAGATACGCCTCCTCTAGAAAAAGGTCAATACTGATAAGGACTGAGATATGGTGGCAGTACAATAGAGGGGGGTATATCTGGCTTTACCTTATCAAATAGCACGGTGTGCAATCTGACAGAAGGCAGTGAAGGGTGGCTTTATCAAAAGCAGACAGATTGATTCAAGAAAAAAAAACACTCAAAAAGTTTGAGGTTTTGTTGGTGGTAGTTGGTCGGGTTTTTTAAAGTTAACAATGCTATTCTATTCTCCGAAGCAACTGTTAGGGCATTGGTGCTTTTACTGTACAGCTAAATTAAAAGCAATTAAAAGTGCTTTTAATGTAGGCAATCTGAATAGAAAGCACTAACTTACATTGAAATGCACTTAAAAAAAAAAAAAGCCTGGATCTAGAAGAACTGCTGCACAAAGTTAAAACAAAAACTTTAAGGAAATAGCCGAGGGAGAATGACAACAAAGCCTGAAATAGGCAAATCTGGGTCTTGCTGCAAGGTTCACAAGTTTCATTAAAATTGAATCTCAGCAAACACGGGAAGGACATACATTTATCCTGTTCAAGCGATTACTTTTGTGTTTTCAAGTATGTGCTAATAAAAAACCCACTAAAAATCTATTAGCATTGCTAAATTGCAATTCTCCCCAGACAATTTGTCACAGCAATGTACTAGGTGTTAATACAGTCAGGAATATGTATTTCTTTCTCTTTCATAGGTCTGCCCACACTGCAGTAAGGTTTTCCCAGATAACCACAAGCTGAAAGGGTTTCAGTCAGACATTCATCAAAAAACAGACCTGGAAGGAAGCTCAGGAGGACAATTAATCCACCTTTTCCCCATGAAATTCAACAATATCTGTGTTACTTCTGGTAGATGCTTGTCTAGATTTTATATACATATTTTTTTTTTTTTTAAACAGGCTTCAGCATTACTGGCATTATTCTGGTTGTGTTACCATTCTAAAATGTGAAACTTGTTCTGCAGAGCACTTGCCTACCTTGTTCCCTTCCAGTCTCTATCTGAAGAGGCAGCTACTCTGCGCACACAGCTCCACATTTGTCCCCGTTCAATTGCACTTGATCTCTCTCCAGCTACTTTACTAAATCGTCAGTACTCTTTTAGATTGCAGTCCTGTCTTCTGCACTGCATCATCCTGCCCAGTCATTAGATGCTATTTAAAAATGTAATAGACTCTCAATTCTCTCGTTCAGATTAGCTGCTAATGAAAGTTTTGAGTAACCCTGGGGCCAGCTCAGATCTCTGTAATTTTAATAATCCTTCAATCTTGGTAACAAACTTATGAACAATGCTACAGTATTTTTCCAGTCAGTCCCATACCCATATTAAAGTTACTTCACATGGATCATATTTTACTACTTTGGTTACTGGGAGTAGAACACTCTGACCAAATGGGAGGAAAAGATTACTTTAAAAAAAATTAAATAATTACTTTGCTCCAGTACAGAGTCAGATGGATTTCTTAAGAAAAAACTACTGTGTTAACGGAAACCAGGATGTCAAAGATTAGGTGCTTAATGCTTCTTGGAGTACTTGTTCTAGCATTTTCTATATGTATTTGTTTTCTGTGTCCTAAAAACCATGAACTCTTTCTTGAGTTTAAAAAAAATAGTAGGAAAAAAAAAAATCAAAATCCTTTTCTAGAACAACCTTCTCCCCTATACTGACTGAGTACATACAAATAGTCTTGACAAGACTAGTGAGGTCAGCTTTTAGTGTATTTGTGACCTCCACTATTTGCATCTGTGTACACACTCTGTATTTTACACTGACTACTATTTTATTTTTAAAGTATGAAATTCTCACATAACTGCTTGTGTCTGAGAGGTGGAGCTTCAAATTCTTCAAGTGTATTTGCACATAATTGAGCAGGATAAAGTTGGCAAGGAACACTGCAAACATTTGCCTTCACTCAAGGTAACAACAGAATACTGCAGTAGGATGATGCTGTGAATACTTCAACAGAACAGATGATGTTTCTGCCTTCCTGAACCAAAGAATGAACATTACACAATTCCAGATACCAAACAACACCTAGAAGTAGGGGCTTGTGTTATTAACTACTCAACAGAACCTTCTGCTTCCAAAAGTTCATTCCATTGACCCTCCAAGTCTCATCTTCCAACCCCTAACATTCTGTGATCTTTAGTCTCACATCTTCTCCTCCATCTACTTTGAATTTCTGTGTAGAATTGGAAACCTAGCTGAAAGAGGAAAGGTGCTTTTTCCCCATATCAAAAAGCCTATGCTGCTGTGCTTGCATAGGTGTCTTAGATAGTAACAGTGCCACGCTCCTTCTAATCATATTAGTCTTATCTCTCTGTAGGCTCCTTTTATAAAGCGGAAGCAAAGCAATGTGACCCTCCTGAAACAAAATAACCTTTTTTCCCCACAACACAATGCTGTGCTTTCTTGATTATAAGGCTGCAGTCCATTTTATCAGCTATTTCTAGTGGATTTCTTTGCAATGGTGTTGTGTACTGTACAAATATTCCATTTGTTTCTCTGCATCAACTGAAAACTCAGGGAAAAATTGCCCAAATAGACAAACACATTAAACAGTGAAGTGTAGGTAAGTATTTTAGCTCTGGAATTTAAGTCTTATTTTTTCTAGTACTTGCTCTTTTCACACCTTTTATGTGAAAAAAATAAAATAAAAATAGACTGTTTTCTCTGTAAACAGCAATTAATCTTGTGTGTCAGTCAGAAGGCAGCACTTCTATATAGCAGCACCAATTCTGTCCTCTACTGACACAACTTCTTCATAGCCATATAAATTACATCAGATACGTCATTTTGCCACAAATGCGCGAATTTGGCTTTGAGGAAGATTTTAAAACCTCTGTGCCACCTCTCCAGTAGTGATAACACAGGAAGCAAAACTGGAAATCAATGGTGCAAAACCAAGAACTAAAAAACCCCAACATGCAGGCTAACAAAACCAAACTGCATGATCACTTACTAATGCTGAAATATCCCCATGATTTTAGTAGAAAAGAATTTAGAAAACAGAAAGTTATCCAATTCTGTAAACTTCAGGAGGAATTACTCTCGAAGCCAGAGAACGCATGACACAGCGCTAGTTTGCATCAAAGGAAGATGCAGCACCTTACCCGCAACCTTAGTATGTTAACGTTATTTTGAATAAAGTGAACTAAAGAATTTGCCCTGCAGATCTCTTTGAAAGTCACTGTTCTTCCCATCCAGCCCCCCTAGAGCTAAGAAAATCCAGAATTGTCAAAATGGATTCCTAAGATAAGTAGAAAACTTAAAATATTACAAAAAGAAAACCAACCAAACAAAAAACCCCAAACATTTCAAGAAGCCAAACAGTGTTCCATTTCAATGATAACTTTTTGCTCTATATAAACACAGAGCACCAAAATAAAGAGTTGTATAAAAAAACCCACCCAAACCGTTTCAAAAATGCCAAAACGTGACCTCTTATAAACCTCTTTAAAAGGTGTCCTTCCAACCCTATCATTGTCCTTCCAGCCCTATCAAAATCTAGTATAATTTCATGAAACATTAGCACTCTAAAGATTGGCTTTCTCCAAGCATAACAGGAGTAACAATTTGCATCCAGCTCTAACAATAGATAGCAATCTATTCCCTCCTGTGGGCACTGAAATAGCAACAAAGCAAAACACAGCTTTTGCAACTAGACAGAAAATACAGCTTGTCAAAAAGAAAAAAAAAAAAAAAACCTACTCATCTCTCTCCCTTTCAAAGAGGCATTAGCTTCTGCTCCTGTGCCTTATCTAATCTGAAATTATCACAAATCATCTGCTATTACAAAAATTAAATGCTTAGTTGGTCAAAAAGATGCTGCATTTGACACATCAAGTGTGCTGTTACGTTATTTCTGCTCCTGTTTTATCATATCTAGACTCACGTGAATTGAGATCAACAGTAAACTTTAGCAGAGCTCAAGAATCAGTACAGTGATAGCAGGTAATTAATGACACTGTCTGCATCTGAGCTTAAAAATATATATATTTAGCATTTGTCATAGCATGTATACATTTTTACATGCAAAGTCATGTTATTTTTTGCTTACAGAGGTAGACAACAGTCTTTCTGTGTAGCTATTGGTGTTGTGGCACTGTTAGGGCCTAGACAACTGGAGGAAGAAAGAAAGGAAAAAAAAAATATTATGAGACTATAATCTGTTTTTTTATAAACCAGTTCCTTCATCTGACACTCAGTTCTCCTCAGTTCAAAACCTACCCAAGCCCAACCACAAAGAAACAGTGAAATGCTTTACCCACAATACCATTGATGAGTTTTTCAGCAGAGGATTAGCAGAAACATCACCAAGCATTAGGAACAGCTGAGTAACCTATGCCCAAGTAACTACTGCTGTCAACCCTTTCTGCTGTGTTCCCAGTACAGTAACTGATCCATCTGCATTTAGACAGATTTAAATGCTTGTGTGCTTTAAGAAAGGATTTGGAAGAAAGATGGACTGCTTTGAAAAGTTCTCTTTCATCCCCAATCTTCTGACTAACCAATATTCTCCTTTAAATATTACACATCTATGGCAAGGGGATATTTGATTTTTTTTTTTTTTCCCCCCCCCCAGAAGTGTCTGGTATAACATGTCAGTAGAGCAAGCCATTTTAGCACTCATTACTCTATGTTTTAGAGCCATTTATGCAATGGCAGTGAATTTCATCAAATCTGTTGACATTCATATGACTAAACCAGGCCTGGAGAAAGAGCGAAAGATCAAGGCAAACTATCAATGTCATCATAACAAAACAACATAAAGTCCCTACAAGTCAATTAGTAAGTGACCAAAAAGTTAATTTCTGAATTGGATAAGTATGAGCCAGCACTGTGCCCCAGTGGCCAAGATGGCAAACAGCATCCTGGCCTGGATCAGAAATAGTGTGGCCAGCAAGACTAGGGAAGTGACTGTTCTACTGTACTGGTGAAGCTGCAGCTCAAATACTGTCTTCAGTTCTGGGCCCCTCACTCCAAGAAAGGCATTGAGGTGCTGGAGCGTGTCCAAAGAAGGACAATGAAGCTGGTGAAGGGTCTAGAGCACATCTTACAAGGAGTGGCTGAGGGAGCTGTGGTTGTTTAGCCCAGAGAAAAGGAGGCTCAGGGGAGACCTTCCATCTCTCTGAAACTACCTGAAAGGAGGTCTTAGTGAGACAGGCATTGCTCTCTTTTTTTCCAAGTAACAAGCAAAAGGACCTATAATGCGAGACCTTCTCACTCACTACACCACCTGAAGGGAGATTGTAGAGAGATGGAGATCTGTCTGTTCTCCCAAGTAACAAGTAATAAGACAAGAGGAAATAGCCTCAGGTTCTGCCAGGGGAGGTTTAGTTTGGATATTAGGAAAAATTCCTTCACCTAAATGGTTGTCAAGCACTGGAACAGGCTGCCCAGGCAAGTGATGGAGTCACCAGCCCCGGAGGGATTTAAAAGACGTGTAGGTGTGGTGCTGAAGGGCCTGGTTTAGCAGTGGACAGTGCTGGGTCAATGAGCGGACTCAATCTTAAAGGTCTTTTCCAACCTAAACAATTCTGTAATTTTATAATACACATCTAAAATATCTCATTATATTAGTTCCTATTTTCAGCTATCAGACATTGTATCTGTAGCCAGATTCTTCCAGTTACTATCACAATTTAACACACACGGACAAAAAGTAAATAAAATCAGTACAGACCCAAGAAGGGGAAGAGTATTTCTACCTTATAAATAGTTTTTAAATATTGCCCAACTTGAATCTGCACAGCAAAGAGCACTGAACAACATAAGAGCAGATGCAAAAGCCACACCTACAGCGACGTACCACCTGATGCACCTCACTGACAATGGGACCCAAACCTGTTCCAACTACTTCATATCACTGTTACCTTGCATGAGTTAAGAAAGAATTATTTGACAACTGTGTGTGGGAGCAGTAAATTGGAACATTTATTTTCCAGTTAATTTGTGATTGAAACAAAAGGTCTGTAAATGAACATTAAACAATGGCCTTTCTCACTTTTAGCATGGGTTCACTGTAATTTCCTATGTCTGCTAATTCAAATGAACTCCAGGTTGGAGGGGAGAATAACAAAAGAACAATATTTTGCCCTGCAAATAACAATTACATATTGCAAGATTTCAAAAAGTACATTTTTTAGTTTTTATTTTCCAAGACCATACATCACATCAAGAAAAAAGGAACTGAGGTTGAGTGAATAAATTCACAACAGCCACAATTACATCCTAATCTTCATCTATGAAGCCTGAAGATGGACATGTTTTTAATAGCCAAGAAAACCCCAAACCCTAAACTTACAGCTGGACACATGTTCCGTGGTCCTCCTTTATCACCTGCTACTTTGTTCATCCCCAAAAGCTTCCTGAACATTTTGAGAACCTTGCTCTTTTGCGATTTCAATGGGAGTTATATTCCAATCTTCATGTATTAAGAATGCAAATGAGATTTCACCTGTCTAAGTATGAGCTCAGTTATCCACATGCATATGTTTTGATGTAGTGGTTTGCTATCTGAAGCGCTGGGTTTTGTCCCTTACCTTACTAGTATCTGTTCATTATCTCCAGAGACATCAGATTTTTACTTATTTCTTTGTAAAGATTTTGTTCCCCAGTTCACTGTTTACCTATTTTAAATCCTGTTACTTCAGCAGTCTCTGCTCCTTCCTGCTTTGCTTCTCAAACACAAGCTGAATAAGAGCTACCGCGTAGGACTTTGAAATTGAACCAAATTGCCTATGTCGGTATGCCACGGAAAATTTCTACATCCTTCAAATTAATGTTTCACAGACAAATTAGATGATTTGACAGCTGTTACTACCTATAACTTTAGTTCCATATCACAGTATAAAATGTGATACTGAATGACTACTTTCAATTACTAAGTCTTCATACTTAATAAATTTTACATCAGCCTTTTCTATCCATATCAGCATGTCATTGCTGGTTACATTTAATATCACTTAAGAGTCTTTTTAAAAAAAAACATGTATACAAAAATAAACACAGATGAACAAACTTCAGTTTGTCCAAATGACCACAGGATAGACCCCAGAGCTCAGAGAATGAGCATGTTACCCATTGTACTAAAGGAGTGAGTCACTACCCACCGCACACCTTTAAACAATCTCCACTACAAAGATGAATGAGTATCCCTTCTTCTTCTGTCTTCGCTATAACCACTATCTTCAAGTTTTGGTTCCAAACACTTCCAGCTTGAAAACACTGGCAGCTCTTTTTGTTCCAGTCTCTCACTTTCTCTGTTTGACCCAAGTCACAAAGCAGCCCCTACAGAAAGAACCAGTGATTCTCACAGCTTTTATTGCTGACAGTAGCACTCAAAACCCCTTTTACATACAAGGGCTTATAAAGGATTTGAAGCACTGTAGGCACGCAAAATAATTCTCAAGTTTCAGATTCTCCTAACCACAGTCAGAAGAGCAACTTCTCCCCAAAATGAGGGGAGAAACACAAAAGCAACTTCTCCCCAAAATGAGGGGAGAAACACAAAACAACAACAAAAAATACAACCAAAGCAATGTTAGTTGGTAAAACTACCACATATGCTGTCTGAACAGGCATACCATGAGGCTCTGATTACTCTCTTTTAGGTTTCCTTACATAGACCATAATGCTTAACACCAACGAAACAAAGAATCACCCAGGGAGACATCAATGTAGAAAGTCATTTGGTCCCCAGCAACACTTAAATACCTGAAGCCCTCACCATCTTTAATAGGATATGCTGCTGCCTAAACTTACACATTGGAAGAAAACAATTCCACAAACCAACCCACCAGATCCCTTAATTCAAGGGACCCAGTAAGGATTCAGGAATGCTCGTTTGAAACTGTAACATAATTCTGACAAGCCTGGGAATTAGGAGCACGTGCAAGAGTGCAAGAGCTGCACCTGGTCTGCAGCTGAAGTGTGTCCTGTGTTCACTCTCAAGGATTTACCTCAAACTGCTTCCTGAAAGCTTGCAACACAATCTTAGCAGTTCCCTGTATTTCTCCTGTTTCTTTTTCCCCCTCCCTCCACTTTTGTTGCCTTTTTAATCTCACTTTTGTTCTTTCATACACTTTAATTAAACTCAGTGAGCTTTTGAAGTTTTCTATTAAATAAAAGCATATCTTGCACACCAGGTGGGCAATTACAAGCACTCACTGCTCTGGTCTGCTGGTGAATTTCTCAAATTAACTTGCCTAGCTCTTAGAAGAGTAGGAACGCATCATTAGACAACATTCACATTCAAAGGAGGCATTGGGAAAAGTAAGACAACTGCATTTAATTTATTTTTAGGATGTAAACAAAACTGATGATACAGCCCTTACAACTTATCAAGTAAAAGAGGTGAAAGCCAATAAGATAGGTGGAAGTTTTGGGGTCTGCGTTATTTTGACTACTTTATTTAGAAGACCTAGTTATTGGTTTCCTCTGCTTCATGAAGAATTTTTTTTGCAACAGTACTACACTACTATAAAGACAAATGAGATAGCTACCAAAAGCAGCTAACTCAAGTGAAACAACTATTTTGGTTTAGACTTTTTAAAATTTAAGTTATGCATCTTATGAAAGCATTTCTCTAATATTTAATACAACAATTCTTTGGGCCAACATGACAGGCCCTTTCTGCCAAGGCAGGCAGAAAATCATCTTGAATGGACCTCATGGAACAAAACTAAGCAGCAAGCTATTTATGTATTATTTGTCCAAGCAAAAGAAACAAAGGATGCCAGCATCTCACATAGCATTTTTCTTAAGACATCATATTAAACCAAGTATCCAGCTGTTGATACTGAGGAGCAGCTGATATATAATTGACGTAACTTCAGGAAGAGACAGAAAATTCATCACAATTCCTATGAGCAGTCTTTTAACCTCAGTTTCTCTACTCCTGACAGACTGATCACAGCATGTATAAGACTGTTTAGAAACAAGCTGTAGAAGTCCAGAGTCAGGGCGATCAACACCCCTGCAGAAGCAGCCAAAATGTTGACAGGGAGGTGGTAAAAACTAACATTTATGAAAACATGTTCCAGTCCTTGGGACCTACAATCCTGCACAGACGCGTGAGAATGGACATGAACGTATGACACCTCAGTGAGGCAACAAAACTGTTAGCTGCTCTGAAAAGCTACTCTTAAACTGAAATTAATGTAAAATTTTCAAGTATGTATAGCATATAAGGATATCTGATTGAAGTTAATTCAGCAAAAGACAAAAGATGTGAAAAGTAATAAATTAACCACCCAGCTGTACGAACCTTAAGAAGCAGGAGAGTACAGCGATGATAAAGCTGTGATGGCACTGCTTTCAGACTCTAATCTGCATGGCTGTGCTGTGCACATGTTCATCTGCATCTCTGGAGACTGTGTTCAGCCTCAGTACCGGCTGGACCTACAAATCTCAACAGAAAGGGGATCAAATCTGTGCACGTCACAGAGTCCAGCCATGCCATCCAAACACCTGTACCTGGAAACAGCTCCTCATGTAGTAGAGCAGAACTTTTTGGCTCCTCTTCCTGTTACCTTCATAGATTGCATAATCAAAAAAAATATGAGGATCGACACCGAATGCAACTGTGAAATTGGCTTTTAATGGCAATAATGGACTCTGCAGTCAATCTGAGTCATAACCAGCTGCTCCAAATTAAGTAGTGTGACATAGTACAGCTGAAGTTTCTCCACACACAACTGACTTGTATTAGCAACGTTACAGCCTTAAGTAGAGAACAGCCTTTCTCTAGCTACTGCTGTAATTATAAATACCTCTCATACTGTGAGCAAATTTACTTACCAATACTCTCAAAGCAGTTCTCTAAATGTTAAAAATAGATCACTAAATTAAGCAGTCATTCAAGCAGTTTATCTCATTAATCATGAGGAGGAAAAAGATCTTACGATTTACAATCAAAACCCAAACTAATTTTCTCTCAAAGGCCAAAACAATTCACTTGAACATCCTTCAAGGAAACATAAGAATGAAACAGCTCATAATAGCTTTGGACAAAACTACTGGGGATTGAACGTTGATTGCATTTGGCTTACGTGGTTGCATTTTTTTTTTCTTTTTAAACATCTCTGCATTGGATAATTAAGGAAGCCGTCTTGTGAAAGCACTGATGTTTTCCTGTGTTTTGTGGCCCTTCTGGTTGAACAGGATCCAGCTCTCTCAAGCACTTCTATACATGTGAAAAAAACCCACAATTTTCTAGGAAATCTGGCTGAAGTTATTTGGTTCTACTTAGTCTGTGCAGGCAACATCCTAAATGGCCAACAAGACGAAGACTACATGACTAGAACTTATACTTGAGCTGTATGTAGCCTCACCATTACATCATCTTTTCAACTGTATCCTGGACACTTACCACAGATTTGCTTCCATGTCCCATTGGGTTTCCTAGTCACTGAATTTATGGTTTAAAAAAAAAAAAAAAAAGAAAAATGAAATACACGTATCTCTGAAGTGTGACTGTATTCAGTTTGTCAAGGAATATGATACCTATAGTTCCACTGTAAATTACAGAACACTTTTTGCATAGATCTTCTATACAGAACTCTCACTGAAACTGGTGCAAATAGAAGTTCAAAAAAAAAAAAATAGATGAAAGGTCCAAGAAGTATGACCTGTTTAGGCTACATTAAAGACAAGGAAACATTCCACATTACTGAATCCTGTTTGAAGAGAAATGTGATGATACTCAAATCACCCTTTTCTCCGCTCATGCCATCTAGATTACCTTCAATCTCTATCATGCCGTCTAGATTACTTTCAACAACTATCCTGATATGTTTCAAAGAAAATTAATTGGCCTTTGCTGCATACTCTCATCCAAAACAGAAAAGCAAAGCTCACAGAAGGGAGTTATAATTTAATAAGCACAGCAGAATGTCAGAAGGCGGCTTTAACTGGGATCAAGATGATTGCACAATACTATATTACGCTCTATATCACATGTCATATACACTAAATATTTCCAATATAAAATGAATTTAAACATTTCCTAAACATCTGTCTTCTTGAAAGGCTGGGTAAAGGTGAGAACAGCATTTTATCATATTCTGCCTAACAGTAAGTCTTCAAAACTAATATGCAGAGAAATCAAAGTTGCACATTACTTTAGAAAAGAGTTTAACAAGGTAAAAGTCATATGATTTTTGTAGAATAGGCACACTGATAAAATGCATTTTGAAATCATTTATAACCCAGCTGTGGTTGGCTGTTAGGACAGGTTAAAACATACCCTTTTCAGACCACCGAGCTTCTACCATTTTTTTATATCAGTTTTCTCATCAGCCAGTTGCCCTATATGCTCTGCTGAGCTTTTTAATTCCTAGGCTCAGTGACTTCAAAATAACGTAAAGCGCTCCCCTGGGAACTTCTGGAAGTTATGTGATGAATTTACCCAAATGACAACAGGTGACGAGTCACCCCAGCACTCATTCTACATCACTTAAGTGTATCACTTGTGCTCAAAATAAGGGTTAGCCAACACGTGGCAACTACGTAATCCCACAGAGCTGGGCTGAATTTCTAGCACAACAGATAAAGAGCGAGATTTATGTGTATGCCTGTGGGTGCACACCTCTACACACAGAAAAAACCTGACCCACTCATGTTAGAAGAGGGTGTACTTTCTGCAGTATTTCTGACTTCGGAGAGTCAACTTTTAGTTGATTCACAAAAGCAGAAAGGAACGCGTGGATAATTCCAAAGACTAATGGACTGGGGTTGTTTTCTATCCAGCTCCAGTAAGATCCAAAGCCTAGAGAAGTGGAGCACGGACTTTGGGCTAATTACGGTTATTTTTTCCTCTATATAGTGAAATTTTCACATCTGCCTTTCAGAAGTAAAACACATTGCTTAAGGTGTGGAACACTAAAACAGAAACTGGCTAAAACTTTTACTTTGTACTCACACTCTTCTCACTAAAAGATTGTTACTTTTTCTAATTGTGAGAATAGTTAAAAAAATCTAAATTATCTATTCTTAAATAATTCCTGTTGATTTTCTAAAAATATTGGTCTGTATACACATTAGTGTTGCATTCTTCATTTCAGTTCAAATCCTTTTTTCTCTGTTCCACATTTAAATGTATGGGCAAATAGAATTTTAACATTGTTTTCCTATTGATTGTAGCGACTGCTCGCAAAGAGGAATAAAATTAACTCCTTCTATGCTTATTTGTATTTTAGCTGTAGACTTCTATGTGACAAAACCACTGGGAAATACTTTTCATTTACTTCATGCACTCTAAAATTTGTAATTATTTTCAACTCTTACCCATTACATCAAAATACAACAAAATACAGTATTGTCTTGATGTATCTTAGAGTGGTAAAAAAAGAGATGTTTAGG
This sequence comes from Ceryle rudis, assembly GCA_033439905.1. NCBI lineage: Eukaryota > Metazoa > Chordata > Aves > Coraciiformes > Cerylidae > Ceryle > Ceryle rudis. The sequence goes on from JAAGNO010017058.1 coordinate 13,394, forward strand.
TGAGACATCCAGAGTTTTAAATCCAGAACCAACACACTTTAAGAGACAAGAAAGTGTAAAAAATATACAATATTTCAAAAACTACAAACCTGCTTCAGTGGGACTTGACTTTGGGGGCCTCGCTGGTGCAAAGAGATCAAAGGTAGAAACTACCTCATGGCAATATAGGACAGAAGTCACTTAGTCTTAGAGAGACACCTTTGTACAAAGATTCGCAGCTTTACAGTTTAAGACGATAGCAAAATAATTCTGGAAATAAAGGGTGTATTTGTGACTAGAGCAAAATCACTGCTGAAATGAGTTCTCACAGGGATGTAACAAAGAGCTAATCTCTTCTAAAAATGTCCTTCAACTCTTCACTTCTAATGGCTTGCAAAAGAGACTCAAAATGAGCATATCTAAAAAGAAGTCAAACATTACTCGGGAGCAGCTTAGAGGTTTCTCACAGGCAACATGCAAAAGGTCACAGAAGAGCCTTCGCCTCATATTTACTGCAGAATTTGGAGGCTTAATGTCCTTACACTGCTTTTATGAAGCATGCAACATGAAACTTTCACCTAGCTATAGTCTTTAGGCTACACACTGTGATAAGATTGAAGGAAAGGCAGACTGGATGAAAATCGATTCTTTTTGCTTGCAGCCAAATTTACTATAGCGAATGAAAGCTGGAACATATTGACATTTCTGGCAGAAAGTTTAGAAAAAGCTGAAGAAAATAGAGACTTTTGATTCAATTATGAGCTGAGCAGCTGAGGACAGCGCATATAGAAACACTAAATCATTACTAAAACAGAACACAGTGGAAGCAGTTTTAAGGTATTAATTTTGCACCTGCACAGTATTTTCAGCACAAAGAATCCATGATGGGCTTGTTCCTGCCCTCTCTTGAGAGGATCAACAAGATCCTGCAAATTAATGAAGCAAGCTGTAGCAGAACAGGGCCTGACACCCCGTGGAAGAGTTCTGTGTAGACTTCTTCATAATTATGTGGAAACAAATAACTGTATCTGAACCTGTTAGGAAACAGGGTTGATGGTTTTACAGGCTACATTTCTTGGAAACTACAATGCAAGTAGAAATTGATTCTTCCCCAGTTAAATAATGTCAGTTCTATTTCTTTTGAACAAATAAGCTCTCTTGCACTATAGGTTATGGGAAACTATAGGACCAGGTTGTGTACTGAAAAGCCAGCATACTCACCTCTAGTAATGTACTACTAATGTAACTGAAAATTCAGCAATACTGCACAGAGTCATGGAAAGAGGCAAACAGCTCCGATCTAACATTGCCATTATCTAATATTGCAAATATTAATCTCTGAATCACATAGGCGGTATTAAGAGTTGTTTTAAGATCATAAAAACAATTAAAATAAAATTCTAATGAACGTTCAAGTCTTCTAATTTAATTAGCCTACACCTGTTTTTATTACAGCAAATTTCTTTTAACATCTTATATATTAAAAGCAATTACGAATTTATGAGCAATACAATAGAGGAAAAAAAGAAAAAAATAATCTTTTACCAGAAACAAGTTTTATTTGTTTAGAAGTCCTCTTACAGTAACAACACTTAAAATGCCATTATAGAGCAACAGCTGCCCTTGTCAGCTTTGAGGATAAGCATCACTTCTGTCTGGTAAGAATGGGAGAGAGACAATGATCATGGAACATTTTGAAAACTGAGTACCTACACTACAAGCTCTCAAACTGAACCCAAGTTACAAGCAAAGCTGTAAGATAAGACATCCCTGACCATGAAGACACATAGCTCTGCTCAACAACTCTGACATGCAGGCAAGGGATGACATGGGCACTGAAGAGGAATACACAGCGATAGGCTGCAATGTCACCTGTAACCACCTGTATCTAGCATTAAAAAAAAAAAAAAAAAAAAAAAATCTTCCTCTGCCCAAAAAGTTATCATGTTGGAAAAAAAAGAGAGCTAGTGCACACGAATGCTGAAACACCTGTGCTCATCTCCAGATCTTCTGAGGTGACCCTGGCCATCCCTCAAGCTTTGCCACTTGCTGTTGTCTTTCGCACCTTTGAGTGACAGGGCTAAAGGCCACTTAACCAGGTCTCCCACCTTCACACACATCCTTTCTGAGTTATGCCTGTCCACTCTTGCAGCTGAGGTGATTGTTCTCTTTCCATGCACTCACTCTTCAGCCAAACACCAAGGTTTCTGGCTGAACAACTCCATGGCAACACCATACACACTGGCAGCAATGGAGACAAAATGAAACCAAGCGCACCATTTGCTTTAAACTTCTTCCTCATCCGTGCAATGCAATGCCACATGTTCTCAAGCACCTGGTAAACCCCATCTAGAGGACAGCTCAGGATGCCTTCCACCCTACACTATCCTCCCGGGGCTATTCTTACCTCAAGCAATCTGGATTTTGGCAGGACTGATGTGCAGGGTGGTCCTGAGCTGCACTAGTTCTGCCAAAGCACAGCAGGCAATGTGAATCTACCAGCAAGTCCAACTGGCTTTCACGTTGATGATGTACAATTAAAATTCAAGCTGCAATGGATTTAACAGCCACTTCAAACTTAGGCTGCTGAGATCAACACTTTCTGTTCTAAACCAGACACTGAATGACAAGAAAAAAGTTTCCTATCGAGCCTGCCTACAGTGATTCTGTCACTGCGACACACATTTATGAATCATTTTAAGTGGTATCCTATCAACAGGCCACCAGCTGGAGTGAAAAAACATTTTTTGACTTCACAGTAAAACAGGTAGTTAAACTAGAGCTCCTAATAAAAGTATTTCCCTAAAAAACATAAAAATAGTATTGCACAGCATTCTCAAAAGGCAAAAATCCCAAAGATCAAAACTTTGAAGTAATATAAAAAAATACCAATGTAACGATTCCACATCCATGTCCTGTAAGATAAAGCAAAAAAAAGAGACAATGTGATAGAAATATCGTTGAACAAGTATTGACATGTGGCTTTTTTTTCCAGTATCACTTAAAAAGCATTGTTCTGTGTGCCAGTAAACACAAACTATGCATACTTGGGACTCTGGCCATAGCAGCTTTTGCAATAACTAACCTCAGGATTTGAAGCTAGAGGAAATAGTTTCCTAACTCCTACTGCTTGAGAAGACTGTTTGAGATGACAGGTGGCTTCTCCATCAGAGGGAGACAAAGGAGCACATTTCTTTAACTAAAAAACATGGTCACTATGCAAGAGAGAACCCAGTGATAGGCATTTGTCACTAACTGGAGAAGCTCTGAGGAAAAGAGGAGCGGAAGAAACAACAAGATGAGAATGGAAGAGGCAAATGTATTATTACCCTGATCCCTTTCCTCTATCCCTCCCTCCATTACCCCAGTAAAACATGCACATTTCAATACTGGAAATAATTATCTCTACATGTGTTTCTTTCATCAGTCTGGCACACACTGTGTATAAGATAATAAATATGTTTTTCTCCTGCCAGATGTGATCCAGAGTCAGAAACACCTCAGCTACAAATAAGTTCTATCAGCTCAGCAGGAATCCTTTATTTCATTTTTAAGTGACTTAAGTAATTTGAAAATTATTTGCATCCACACATTTTCAATCACTGAATGGTTGGAGGCTAATTAGAGAATTATCTTTCCAGCAGGGAAGTATTCACACTTATTTTGCATTGGCAGGTTCTGCTCACTGTTAAAGTAATGCTTGTCTATTTGTTCTAATAAAGTATGTTAACAAATACATGGGTTTTCAAAGAGTAGATAAACCTCTTGGAAACAGAATTCCATCCACTGGTGTGCTTATATCATGATGATGCTAAAACCTTCCAGTCAAAAGAGCTGCAGCACACTCAATTTGCCAGACCTGCAAATAACATCATTCTTCCCCAAAACCTTCAGTACACACAGACCTGAAGATTTTGTAGACGTGCTTTCTTAGCTTTGTCACAGACAGACATTTTTATTCTTTGAAAACATTCTCTTATTACTGATTGATATTGGCATGACATTTGCCTATCTGATAAAAACTCCATGAGGACACTATGCTGTGGTTGTAAGTCACCCGATTTGTCAGAAGAAACAAACAAAAAAAGTCTGTCTAAACAATATTAAGTCCATCTAAGCTTCAAACCAGTAATGGTTGCAAGATCTTTCCCTGTTTGCATTGTCTACCCAGACTCCCTCCAAGATAGCTCAGCCAAGTCTTCATTCATTTTCCAGAACACCTGCTCCTCTAGTAGCTTCAAAGCTTGCAATTCTGAGCAGCTACAGCTCTGACTCACCTCTCACACCAAGTCAGAAATGACATTTAACCTTCACTCTGCATCAGTGTTTTCCAGTACCCTATGCAGGTCCATTTAAAGTGCAAATTATTCTGTAGATACTTTTGATCTAATAGAAATCAGTTCAGTTCTTGTCTATTACTCATCTATTTAGACAAAGCAGCTCATAAAGGCTGTACTATACACCACAAGTATTTTGGTGCTCACAAATCAAAAGGAACCTATTAAATACATATTGGAGTATTGGGATGTGGGCAGGGGAGTAGTTCTGCTGGGTAAATCCTGGATAAGGTTTGGCAAAGGGAAAGAAAAAAGCAAGCCCTATGAGATTCTCAGATGATTTACGTGTTTTCAGGGTACATTGGCACCTCGTTTGTCCAGGTCACTTTTTACAAATCTCCAGTTCCCAACACAGCAGCTCCAGTTTAATAGCAATAGCATGGAAATTGCTACAACTGCAAAGTTTCTTACCCATGTCTTGGGTGGACTTTACCACTGTACTTGGAATGGCTATGTTGAGTTGTTCTTGAAACCCAGCTATGCACTCATACTTGTCAGCAGCATATACAGACCTCAGGATCACATCAGCCATTGCGTTCTAACACCACAAAACAGAACTGCATTCTCCCACGAAGTAAAACAAACAAAACCCCACAACCTCACAGCAGAGCTCATTATCCTGTAACACCCTCAGACTTCAGAGACGCTAACTCAAAACAGCATTTAATTTTACCTTTTGAGAGAGATCAGCTCAGAGAGCTTACTTTCACTACCTGCCCAAGCAAAAGAGCTTTATAGGATCTAAGATAGCACATTGTCATAGGAAAATCTGCCAGAATGATGAATGTTAAAATAAAAGAGTGGCACTGGAGTGCCGTTAACGTAACTTCACGTATAAATGCAGATCACAGATTATAAGTAGGTTGATCACATTGGGGAACTGAAAGATTTTCAACAAGGTAACACTACTAGTATGTAGCAAAAAAGAACAGAAATATGTAAAAACATGGACAACATTAACAGAGTACAAGGAAAAAAATCTGATCCTGACAAAAGCAGTCTCAGAATATGATGAGAAGCAGTTGTGCTGTACTTGGCTGAAGTTAAAGCTATTAGTAGCATTAATTGTATTAAAACACCCACTTTGAGATGTGATATCACACCTCATTAATTCTTAGAAACATCTATAACCCAAGGCAAAGTCTTGAACCCACACACCAGACTAAAGGAGAGGTGCATTAAAAGCTAAATGGAATAGACGCCTCACTGCGTTGGGCATATGGGAAAGCTAGGAGATTTACTGTTCTTCCTTTGTACTGGACTGTAAGAAAATATCTAGAACATGTCAAACCTAAGAGAGGTACACACTGCAAGTGCACAGAGACTCACAAAAGCTGTGGGCAACATAACTAGAAAGAATCAGCCAGCCTCCAAGAAACATGCTTGCAAATAAGGAGTAGAATATCACAAATATTCCAAGTGTAAGTCAATAAATGCTTTCAACAACATAACTTCTACAGAAGAAAACTGTACGTGTATGATGATATCAGTATTAGTCATTAGAACTTTGTACCATGCAATGAATGGATCAGATAATCTCCCAGCACTGCTGTGTCTCCTTGATCTCTTGATGTCCTTACCTGACTTAAGGATTATACCTGGCAATGTAGAAAAAAAAAAAAAAAAAAAATAGATAATGGATGACCAAAAGGAGTGAAACTGCAGACAAGTAAGTAATATTTCTCAAATTTAGTATGGCACATATTCCAAAGGTCTAAAGACAAGAAATGAATGAGTTCACTTTGTGTTAATTGCAGCGGGTAGCCTACAAATGGGTGACTTACACTGCTTGTACCAGCCCCCTGCAACCACACCAGGTGGCGTAAAAACACCATACTTTTTACCAATGACCAAAGGGCAGGTATCACTGCTTTCACATATGGTCCTTAAATTAATCACTTAATACCTAGCCTATACCAGCATGATGAAACCGCCTTGTTTTTCATGGATGTTACGTACTAACAGCTCAGCAGTTTAATATAGATGGACAAACCCGAATTCAAAGTGATTTTTGAATGTTCTTTATTAGACTACCTAGAAATCTTTTTAATGTTTTAAAGACAAAGCAAAAAAGAAACAATATTGAAGAGCTTCCTATTAGACTCAGCAATTCAGAGCACAAACTGAATTCTCAGTTATATAATGTCTTGACACCTCTTTTTCAGAGTCATTTTGATCATATTCGCCATTTTAATCATATTCACCACATTTCTATTTATCAAGGAATAGGTGTCCCATCATTCCTACTGCAAAATGAAAAAACAGTAGTTTAGCCATTTGTGATATATATGAAAATCAGTCAGTGTTAACGAGGACTAAAGGCTATTGCCTATTTTCCAGTTTACTACAAAAGCTCTCAGAAACTAGCAGGTTCTATAAATGACTTTGCCATTCTGCACCTCGCATGTACTGCACTTATAATTTCTTGTCTCCCCTTGGGGTTTAAGTTAAGAACCTGCTCATCACTGATAATCCTTTACATACATTACAAGCATGAGATTGTGCAAGACAAAAAACGCAGACAGTGAAAAGCAAATTTCTCTTTCCTTCAGCCTCTATCGCCTCATTGTCTAAAGCTGGTAACATATTTACTCATTCCTTGCTTTTCTGACAAGTAAGTTTTGCTCCTCCGCTAATTTTCAGGTTCTCATTTAAAAGTCAGTGAGACATCAAAAGAAATGAGCACATTTTCCTGAAGGTGTGCATAGTTCTTCCAGAGTAGGGACCAAAGCTAAATTTCTATAAGCACTTCTCATTATTCTTGAGGTGTTCACTAACTCTTTCTAGCACACTGGGGATTTCAGACTGGCCAGAAGGAGATGTCAGTGGATCCTATTTCTGTAGTTTCTCAGAAAAACAACTTTTTTTTTTTTTTTTGTCCCCCCCTCTTTGGGTAAATTACTATGCAACAGTAGCCTGGTACCAGCCACTTCTCACTGTTTTCAGCTGTAAATCCATACACTGCAAACTGATAATAAACACTCAGTTTTGAGATGATCAGACTGCAGCACAAATAAGCATCTGAAGTGTCTAAATACAAGCCAGTACTTCCCTTATATATATATACATAATTATGCACCCACAGACTACTGTTTGGCAATGCATTCCCATGAGGTGAGGCCACAGAAAAGAAAGACATTAATATGCAGAGGAAAGTTGAACAGTCAAAGGGATCAAACTCCAATTAAGATGTCCTTGCAGTACTAATTGCACAGATCAGTGGTGACATTTAATGATCATGCTAGTACAGTGAAAAATATGGCAGTATATCTCAGGTTACTGGAATTGTAACAGTTGTAGATAGGACGTTTTCCTTTTTTCATTTATAAGCCAAGCTAGATGTGATATCCTTAATAAACATACTTGCATATACACCCCTTCTACAGGGAAACAAAAATGAAGAGAATGCAGAATAATCATTTAGGTAAAATGTCTCTGCACAAAAAAGAATTCAGAATTAACTGCCCAATTAACTTCTTCAAGCAAAGCAGCTGAATGTAACTTCAGAAAGCAATGCCAAGTAACTAACATGAAGATCAAAGCATTTTACTGTCTGCCTTGAGACGATTACAGTGTTAGAGTAAAAGTGATTCAGACAAAGACTGATGAAAGATGAATCAATTTTCTTTTGAAAAGGAGCAGTTTGGACATAAAAGTATTTAGGCAATTTTACATTATATGCCCATGTCAGAACTGGCAGTCTTAGTTCTAACATTACAGGTCCTTCCTCTGCTTAGTTCAGAAAAATACTTCCAAGTGAATATATATATTATTATTACATAGGCAAAAATAAAGTTGTAGCAGAACTAATTAGTTGCTTTTTGCACTGTTATACCACTCTCTCTGGACTTACAGAGTTGAACCTTTTTCTCTCTCATTTTCTGATACAAAACAGGTAGCATATTGGTTAAGAGTTGCACCCCTTTGCCTAACTGGCCGACAGTTCAATCGTACTCCAAGAAACACTGCATGCTCCAGTGTTAGCACATTTTTATAGAAGCTGCAAGAAAGTGGACAAGGCTCAGCACAGGCTCTCCAGAAAGATGTCGGCTTAGCAGGGAAGGTGAGAGGTTCCTGCAGCATCTCACCAAAAGCATTGAAAGACAGGTGAAAGATACCCAGAGAATGTAGATTGTCCACAACTTTCCAAAACAAGAAGCTCCTCACCTGTTCTCTCATCTCCGGCAGGTTCAAGAAGCGCATATCCTTATATAAGTTCATTTATAAGAGGTAATAAAATTCTTGACCTCTCTTCTTTCAAAGTTCAACTGTAAATATTTGCGTGCTCCATCATAAGCACTGTGATGAAATGAAACATAGAAGGTAACAATATCCTTGTTCCATAAAACATGAATTTGAAACTGTGCTACAGAAGCTTCTGTAAATGCTTGCAGACTGCCTATTCTAACCAACTAAAGCCAGTACAATTCACCCGTAATACCTAGTTTGTTACATCAAATCTTGTAAATATTTTATTACACTGCTTTACAGAAAATGTTCTCTGCATCTGATGCTACTGCACATTCTATTATGCCCAAAAGAGGCTATGGATGATGACACTCACCAAGAAAACGGTATCAGAAGCAATACAGCAAAAAGAGCAAAGACACTGAATAGTTTCTCTGCATGGCAGCCTAATGATTTAAGTATGTTGTTTGAGTTTTGGTTGTTAGTCATTCACTCCTTTACCAGAATTCACTCCTTTACCAGAACCCATGCCCCGCAACATGAAAACACAGGCAACAGAAGTATCATGAACTATACCAGCAGTCAGATACATAAGCCATACATTTTAGATGTAAAAATAACACTCTACTGGGATTATTTCTAGCTGTTCTAGCACTTCTATTCCACACAGTAAATACACTTTTAGCTTACTTGGTCCAGAGGTCTCCTATGTAAAGCAGAACACAAATTAGACAGTGCCCAGAATTTTTGCATTTCCTTCCAGTCTACTTCTCTTCAGTATCATGCAGTCAGAATTTACGCAGACTTCCCTTCTGCACTTCAGTCTCAATCTTCTTTATCTCTTTTGCATTCTTTCATTTCACCTGATCAAGGGTAGGACAACTCTCCAGAGGGACTTGGACAGACTGGATCTTTGGGCCAAGGTCAACTGTATGAGCTTCAACTAGGCCAAGGGCCAGACCTTCTGCTTGGGCCACAACAACCCCAGCAAAGCTATAGGCTTGGGGAAGAGTGGCTGGAGAACTGCCGTGCAGAAAGAGACGTGGGGGTGCTGGTTGACACCCAGCTGAACATGAGCCAGCAGTGTGCCCAGATGGTCAAGGTGGCCAACAGCTTCCTAGCCTGGATTAGAAATAGTGTGGCCAGCAGAACCAGGGAGGTGACTGTCCCTCTGTACTCAGCATTGGTGAGGCCACACCTCGAGTACTGCGTTCAGGCTTGGGCCCCTCAATACGAGAAAGACATTGAGGTGCTGGAGCAGTTCCAGAGAAGAGAGACTAAGCTGGTGAAGGGCCTGGAGAGCAAGTCCTTTGAGGAGCAGCTGAGGGAACTGGGGCTATTTAGTCTGAATAAAAGGAGGCTGAGGGGAGACCTTATCATTCTCTACAACTACCTGAGAGGAGGCTGTAGGAGGTAGACACTGGTCTCTTCTCACAAGTATCTAGTGACAGAACAAGAGGGAATAGCCTCAAGCTGCACCAGGGGAGGTTTAAACTGGACATTAGGAAAAGATTTTTCACTGAAAGGGTTGTCAGGCATTGGAACAGGCTGCCCAGGGAGGTGGTTGAGTCACCATCCCTGGATGTGGTTAAAAAAACATATGAATGTGGTGCCTAGGGAAATGGCCTAATGGTGGACTTGGTAGAGTAGGGTTAATGGTTGAACTCAGATATCTTAAAGGTTTTTTCCAACCTAGATTATTATATGATAACCTTATCTTCTCCCTCTCTCTCTCCTCCAGTTATTTAAAAATTATGGTTAAAAATTAGTGTTCCCTTTCTATGTACATTGAATGATGCAGTATATTGGAAAAAGGCAAGTACCAGCTTTAAGAACAGTTGACTGTAAAGCTGTACTTTTGTTAAATAGTAACGGCAGCCAAAGAAGACTGCAAGTTTCATTTGCTTTTACTGACAATTTGCATGTACTGCTTACACATAAGATACCGCTCTAATTTTTATATAACAGCTGTAAGTATAGAACTGGTCTTTAAAAATGAGTATTTGTGGGAAAAGATTAAAGCTAATGAACAGTTGTGAGAGTTGAGAACAGCTACAAAACTGATCAATGATTCAAGCATCCATACTAGTTATAAATGCAATTTTTCAGTCAGGAAATAAGATGCAGCCTTGTAAAGAAAAGTTATATATTAAACCACTAAACCCTCTGAGAAAAACCAAAACATATAAATATATATAACAAATTATTACTGCTCATAGGATGAAGAATCTACAAACAGAAATCCTCTGTTAACTCCTCACTTATTACTGGAAAAGAGATTAGTCTTGGGCTTATTAACTCAGTAACAGCAGGTACTACAACAAGACCTGGCATATTGAATGTTTCTGGATACATTGAATAAAGACTCCCTTTTGTCTTAGCTGGCATTTAGTCCCTAAAAAACACTGATATGCTTCCATGATCCAGTATCCTACCTGTTCTCTTAGGCTAAATTTATCAATGGGAATAATACTTGAGGAAATACTTGTCACCATCAGAACCAGTTGAATGGCACAGCTGGTGCTGCCTGAAAGAAAGATTGTGCAAGAACCTTGGTTTCAAGAGTAAAAAGGCAGAACTCTCCAAACTAAAATCAAGTAAAATCCCAAAGCACATACCATTTGTTATTTGCTCAAGATCAAACTGTTCTTAATTTATATTTTTATTGTTTTGTGACTGAACTGTAACCATATTTTTAGTGTCATTATTTTCTATGGCACAGAAACCCAGTTCATGGCAGATATTTACATTTACTTTGCCCTCCCTATGACTGATGGTTCACCTATTACAGAGATCACTTAGCATCACCCAACTTGTGGTGAACAACTCAGAAAATTCCTCTACCCTTACAAACTTTCTGTAGTTTTTTTCAAAAGACACACCTTGCTAACTAATGGAACATCCAGTCAATATGTTTATTAGCAAAACACAAGACTGTTAAAATGAGTTGCAGAAAAGCTGAACTAGAGTTGTTAAAAAGAAAAATCCCTTAAAGTTAAAAGCTCTTGTGAAATTAAAAGGACTTCTTAAGTTGCCACGTCCACCTGAATTTTATAAGCAGCTAGATTCTGTATTTAAAGGCTAGAAATAAATGCCCATCTAGTTGCAATTACAGACAGAATTAAAGTGCTCACAACATTCATTGGCTCCTGAAGCCAGATCTTCACAGCATTTCATATAAAAAATACACAATCCACTGTTGAGTACTGACTTCAGTCCAATTACTTTTACCTACATTAATTTCAATCTAGACTGAAAACTACATGCAAACTACATAAAGCAACTCAGTCTGAAAACATCTAGAATCAAGTTAAATGGTGGCCATTTGAAGGCAAACTGCATGTTAGTATCACGCAAAGTTAACTGCTAGTTCCTCCTGATGTCCGAAGACAGACATTCCTCCTGCGGGATGCGCTCGATAGCACAGTTACAATATTAAATTACAATTAAATCTCTCCATCATAAACAAGAAGTCACATTAACAGGTACTTGTTAGCACTGAATCACGTCTTGTTATTACAATGTTTCTCTTCATTGCAATATAGTTTTAATTAGCATTTACAAGCCAGACCTGTGAGATCTAGTGAAGCATGGGGCACACAAGATAGGTTCTTAAGGCATCTATTTCTGTCTATTTAATAATTATGGTGATACACTGAACACTACGCAGGGTATTAGACACATTCATTAGGATATTATCTTTGCTCTCTAGGAGGCTTTTTGGGTGGGGGGGTTGGTTTTTTTTGGTTGGTTGGTTTTTTCTTTTGTTTGGTTGGGGTTTTTTCATATTACTTAAACATAGGCTGTAAAATTAACCAAGTTTAAATACTCATAAAACCAGGGAAGATTCAGTTTAATCCGTGCTTGCATTTCAGAAGCTTACACTGTTTGAAAAACTCCAGACTTGAGATAAACCCCATGTTTTTCATTTACGCTCTCTGTCCTTGCTTGTTCTAGCATGGGCAAAAGGACCAGCCAGCAAACTATTCTTTTACTTGTCCAAGTAAGGGGGAAGAGAGGGGGGTGGTGGGGGAAGTGACTATACATCTCCATTTCACATGTAAACTCCGAATCCCAGGAAAGGTACATAAATACTAGTAGTTTTCTGTCACTGCAGAGTAGGAGAGGCTCCATAATCTAGTCCCAGCAGTAATTTGATTTAGCCAACCTTAAATAAAATGAGAAGCGGAGAAGAAATTACAACTAGGAAATATTTTTCTCCAAGTATGTCCCAGGATTACTCTGTTTTAACTACCTCTTGATGAAGATTTTTCCTTACATCATAAACTAGCCCTTAATTTTCAAGTTTGATCCTCTATAGCCTTTCCAATTACTCATTTTCCCTGACTTCTCAGGTATCACCTATCTGGATAGAGCAGGGGAAAAATACCTACTTGGACAAAATATGAACATTGGTCTATCAACGGCATTTCAAGATTTTTCTCATTCATTTAGAAGCTTTTACATTAAAGTGTTTTCAAAATTAGAGTATATAAAGAACATTTATAAAAATATCTTACTGATCTACTTTTCTGCTTCATCCTTCAGGTCATGCATATTTTTCTTGTAGACTATTCATAGTAGAGCAAATCTTGAATCGCATATAGTAGAGCAAATATTGGACTACAAAGTTTTCTGAATTCAGGTTGTCGGTTAGGCAAAATAAATTTCAAATACACACTCTGACGATGTAGAAAAAGAAAGGTGACCAAATAACTTGGTTAAGCCTCATATTTTTCTCTACAAGCATGGGTAATTTGTTCTGTTCTGAATTAAAAGCATACCTGAGAAATTTTCACATCTAAACAAGTTACCTTGAGAAGAAAATTGCAAAGATTCAACCTTCTTATAGGGAAACGTAAACACATTTTCTTTTCTCTCTAAAGCCAAAATACATTGGAACTTTACTGGCTTTGTACAAAGGATAGCTTATCTCTATCATTCAATTCCAGGAAATGTATGATTTTATCCCTGTTACACAGCTCTTCGGGTAGAAATGGCTATTTTTAAAACTCAGAAAAAGCAGCAGAGAATAAACTGCAGCTCAAAAATAAAACGCCTATCTCTGTTTCCTAGGATTACTTCATTCCAAGCACCTCAGTTGAGGGTTGTGCATTACCTCAAAAACTGCTTAACTTGCAAGCTCGATCCAAGCCTTTCCATTTACTTCTTTTCCCCAACTTCCAGGTACCAGCTGACGAAACTGTATCCCTAGTACACTCACAACAGTTTTCTCTTGAAGTGAATTACATAAAGTTAGATTCCAAATGTGTTCCAAAGCTGCTGAATCAGAAAGCGCCCAGCTCTATCCACAGCCACAGAAGGTGGCACATATGCTTCTGATCACATAAGGTGACAGTGGTCAAACATCTCCATGTTCACAGCTCATATTTGAAGTGAAGCACACTGTGGCTGGGCAGAAGTTAGAAAGAGAGTCCCAGAGATGAAGACTCATGTCCATGGAGTTAAAGTAGCTCCCCAGCTTTCACCAACAACATGCATTGATTCAGGCTCTGTACAGTAAATCTCTTCAACACTGTGAAGAGGGGTACTAGGGTAATATTTTAATATTTATGAAGAAATCAGCACCATAAAGAGAATAAAATATTTTCCTAGCAGTTTACTAGGCTTTACACATTTCAACACCCACCAGTTTCTATATTTTACAAACATCAATATTTACCCAGCATCACAAGAATAATTCAGTGTTAGTGATCTCATGAGCTGCATTTAGCTGATGTTATAACATAAATTATAATAAAACCTCTACACCACCAACCAGCAGGATATACTAGGTCCCAAATTTTCCTAACCTGCTAACAAAAGTAACTTTGCAGAAGCTGTGCAGCACAGCTTTGGTCAGGTTTGACATTTTAAAAGTTGTCTGCTACAGGCACGCAACGCTAGAGCAACAGGACTAGCCAGAAGGCAGAACACAACCATCAGTCATTACACTTAAAGCACCAGTAGCAAAGCCAGAGCTAGCAGCCTCCTCTACTCAGGCACTGCTACTCCCTGCTACTGCCAGGGACTGTAATTTGTTTCTGGACAATCCACATGCTTTAATGGCAGTGCATTACATGATTTTCACCAACTACTCACTTTTTCCTGCTATCGTCTCTCTTGCACTATAACCCCCACACGGGACCATGTTCACATTTACTACATTCCAAGGAGAAATCAACACCTACTGCCATTAGCACAACAATTTATCCAGACCTCACTTCATCATAAAAGATCTTCGAGGAAAAAACACTGAAGGACAAGCGCAGTGTCACAAAACATAGCCCGCGGGTCACTGCATGGGCACAGATGTAACGAGAGAATAAATGACAATACCAGAACACAAAACAATCCTTACTTACAGAAGGATCCACAGGCTGATCTTCTTTGATGGTTAAATGGCAATGTGGGCTGCTGCAGCAGCTCTGACACAATCAGTAAACTCAGACGCATTTTTTAATCAGCAAGTTCACCTCTCTAAGGGTGAAAGATGTCTCCAAATCCACAAGCCACGCTGCCTGTCCTGACCCTTACCCTAGGCCAGGGCTCCAGATCACCAATACCCTTAGTCATCCAAGTTTTAAAAGAAGCCAAAACTCCCCCCACTCTTTCCCCGGCAGGTCTCCCCCTGAGGCAGGTCAGCAGTGGTGCTCCCAGCCTGCCCTTCACCCTGCCCAGCTCCCAGGTGTCCTCAGTTCCCCTCTGCACAGCCTCTAGAGCAGCTGCCAGCTCTTGCAATCTCCCAAGGCCCAGCTGAGGCTGGTCAATAGCTTAGCCATAAGTTAAAGAGATAATAAAGATCATCAGCAACTTCATCTGGGCTGTTTTGGCACCATGGGTAGCAGGTCCACCTCTACAAATGTTCAAATATTTAAACACCCCCGTAGCACATCTGGGTGGCAAGGTCAGCAACCTACCCAAACTAAAGCCCTGACTCTCAACCTGTGGAGGAGTAAATAATTTCATCAGGAAGGTAAGGATCTAATTTTGAATAGGTGACCTATCCTTCAAGGTTACACAGTGCAGTTAAGAGTGCAAACAGGAAAGAAACATAATATATCTGCATAATAATATTATAGTAATGACATAAACTGACACACAGCAAAGCTCTTTCACAAAGACTTAGTATATGCTTGCATACCCAAGCAAGCAAAAAAAGCTGTCTCTGTGAGGAGAAGGTACTAGATATGCTCAGCCATCTTTCACCCCAAAATAAAATGGGTTTGTACTACAAAATTCATCTTGCTAGATATCCTGGAGAAGAAACTAGAGAGCAAAACTTTAAGTCTCACTGACTGACCAAAGGCTTGAAGCCAGCTGTAGATGCAAGGAGAGATTTCCTTGCTGGAGGGAGAAGCTTGTTTAAATACGAGCTTTGGCATAAGCAGCCTTTATGATCTGAGGCATGACAGAGAGGGAACAGAGCAAAAAGTGGACTATCCTGTAATAGAAAGTTGTTTTCTATTTTAACTTCACCTTTCAGAGCCCCAAGCTGACGCCTCACAAGGTAGAGATGGGGTGGAAAAAAGGCTCCATCATGCTCAGGTTACTAAAAGGAGCAGAACAGAACCCTTTAGTGTAGGTTTCTTCAAGACTCATGAGATTCTGTAAAAATTGCTGGTGGTTTTAAGGGTAAAATGGCCTATCTAATAGTTTGCTGTATTTTCAGAATATCAAAGCTGCAAATGCACAATAATTTTTTGTTGGGTTTGCACATGAAAGGAAAAATGATGAAACCATTCACATTACTGTTCTGACCTGCCTGGTCTCAGAAATCTTGCTATCTTCAAGTACATTGTACATTTAGAATGACATACTTTTTTTTTTTTTTTTGTCACTGTGTATCACATGTTTTGTAGAATACACTATCTGGGGACTTCAGTGGTATTATACCCTTCAAGCTTTTAAAATACAGGATAAATTAATTTTTAAATTTCCACTGAAGGACATTTTTTTTTGTACAGTCTGCAAGAGAACTTGTTTCCTGCTTCCCAGTTCAAATCACCAGATAATACCCCCCCACCACAGGACAGACAGTATTGGAAGCACAAGAAAAATCAGTATAAAAAATAAGGATATGAGGACTTCAAGATACTGTCCTAGTAATGCAACTGTTAAGCTCTGTAAGGTTGGAAGCTTCTTACAGGAAATTCTACTGATTTTCTGCAGTAAGAGTTTTCATTTTCGTTCTTTTACTCTTTGCCTTGATGATTGATATGATCCAACAGTTAATGGTTTCTTGTGTGCTACCCATAAAAAAAACCTACATGGGTTAAAGATGAGCAAATATTTCATACACTAAAAATGCACAACAGAGATGGAAGAAGGAAGCGAAGTAACAAGGAGCAAAGACATTAATATGTAAGCAAACTATCATCATCATTGGGGATCCCTTTCTTTATGTACTCAAATTTACTTGTGTTGCGACAGAATTCTACAAATTATACTTTAGAAATGCACACTAACATTTTAGCTGTAGCCATAATCTTCAAAAATTAATTAAAAATTCAAATTTATGTTCAGATTTTCAGACTTTAAAATACTTCCAAGTTTTGCAAAGGATTTGTTCTTCATAGCTATTCTAATATTTGACCATTTTTTAGTGTGACTAATTTTGACAGAGCAGTTTTCAGCTGGGATGACGATTCAAAGTCATTAGCGTTATTTACATGGTTGACCAATGTTTATCACGTACATAACAGTGAATGTTGCAAATAGTACAACTGAATATTACTAACAAAAACCTGTAGGACAATTAGTCCATATTTTAAAGCCATTAAGCATTCCTACATTGAAACTAGATGGTACCATTTATAAACTAAATAGCTTTTTCATCTGTACTTCCCATGTTAGCTCAGCTCAGTAAATTTAGACATTCAGGGCAATTTAAAATGTAAATTAATCTGGAAGCACATAGTCCTGCTGGAAATGCAGTAATGTATTAAATGGATGTTTTTGTTCTCCAAGGAATAACATTTTGAAATCGCTGTTTTGAGAAAGCTCTGGCAATAATTTTTTTGTCACTTCTGACAGAATAAACAAATATGACTGTCCTATTCAGAAATTATTTTCCAGCATTGGGTGTTTTCATGGGCCTCCTGATAAAAAAGGAGAAATGTTAGGTGGGCACTGAAATGGCTAATATTATATTTCAGTGTTATAATGCTATTTTTTAACAATTTTTCTGTCATGTGAGAACACGGAAAGCCCATTCATACCAGAAGATGAGAATGTTAAACGAGTCTGGTTTTCTCTATAAAAATAGGGACTATTTAACACAATAGTAGATGTGAACTAGAATATTTGCTTCATACACGCATTTCACCTAAAATCTGGCAACACTGAGTTGTAATACAAAAAGAAATATAATTTCTGGAAACAGAAATATAACCTGGAAATACAAGTTAATGAATTTAACTATCTTTGTCTTAGTAATAGTTGAAAAGAATGAGCTGAAGCTGACAGAAGCGAAGTATGGATGCAGTGATGTTTAGGATGCATTAAACGTATGCACTCAGCAGTCATAATAGGCAAGGTAACATTTTCAAACCTTTTCTGATTCGAGACAACACTCTTCTCCCAGTTTGAAGGAGGAACAAATAAGAACCTACGCTCTTGCAGTATCCATATCCAACACACATTGTTGACAGTTGTGTATTTGAAGTTATACATATAGTAAATATTCTAATGTAATAAATATACTACTCTAACAGCACAGGAACACAGAGAATCCTCAT
Source organism: Ceryle rudis (assembly GCA_033439905.1). NCBI lineage: Eukaryota > Metazoa > Chordata > Aves > Coraciiformes > Cerylidae > Ceryle > Ceryle rudis. The sequence goes on from JAAGNO010017058.1 coordinate 31,638, forward strand.
ACCCATAACAATGTTTTAAGTCACAGATTTTATTCCTGCCCAAAGTCAATTCAGATTCACGTGTGTCTGTAATGAACATAAAAATCTGTAGTTTTTGTATTCAACTTTAAAAAACAGGAGAGTATTTTTTTAAAGTAATTTAGGTTACCTTAATAGGACAAGTTACAGAACATTTCACCATGTAGAAGACTTGCAAAGATAATGTTAAGTAAGCAGAGACATATGAAAGAGCTTTGCTTTAAATGTAGCATTTGATAACAAGAGCTGCAATTACTAATCAAAGGACCTCAAAGACAAAATGAATACACTCCAAAAGCGTTTACATGTAAATTACTCCTTCAAAAAGAAACAGCTTCATGCAATGTAATTAGATTCCTACCAATTACAGCATTAGAAGCAGAGTAGTAAAATATAAAACGTAAGTAGGAATAGGAATACATAGGACACAACAGGAATTCATGTTTTACTCTTTTTCAAAAATTTCCTTCCCTGTTTTATGTTGATCTGTTAACAGGCAGACATTAAAAAAATGGCAAGTCAGGGCTACAAGACAATTTTCTTCATCGTCTCTTCTCTCTGGTTCTGTGCTGTCATCTTCCCAGTACCAACACTTATTCCTCGAGGTTGTTCTTTTCCAGCCCTTGCTTTTCCACAGGCCCATCTTCCACTTCTACAACTAGATCTGCCTCTTTATCTAGCCCAGAAATCCTTCCTTAAACTGAACGATGGTGTTTGCCTCTGTGTCACATGCTCTTTGCCACGGATTGTACAGTTTAAAGTAAGTCTGAGGGAATCCTGGCAGAACATTCCTCTAGCGGGTATGGGGAAGAGTGGGCTAAAATAAATACAAATAAATGAAGACAGAGCCTTAAGAGCCTCTACTACAACATTTCTTCCATTCATAGACCAAATGTAAGACAACTTTGATTAATGATTTTTCTTCTGCATACATCACGGTTAACTTCCCTTCAATTAAAGATAGCTTCTGAAGTTTGTGCCTTGACAGTATAGTAAATCTGGCTTAAAGCTGACAGTGCTGGATCAAAATCAATACAGTCATACAAGATAAATCGCTGATCCAGCACAGGTTCAGCCTGCTCATTCAAATTTATTCTGAAGTGTTCATGGAGTAATTTTATACTAACCGCCTTTCTGCTGAATAAGGTGTCTCAGTAACACTTTTCTACAAGGAGACATCACTAACCAAGGTGACATAAAGTCCACATCACATATCCCTTGTTTTATAATCTGCCATACAGATTATTTCACTACCCCGTCACACCTAGATCAACTTTGTAAAGCAGTGCACTATTAAGTTACATGGAGTAGCCTGTCCCCAGAATACACAGAAACACAGATGCTTCTTGGGTAAGAAAGCAGCAGCCAGGCCTTCAGTGACCAGAAGTGCAAAGTAGCTGTGACTGTGGGTTAGAAGTGCAGCCGGTTACAGGACCTCGATGAACTGCTGATTATCTCTGATATACTGACAGTTCCCTTGACAGGTAAATACCAGTTACCAGCAACTTCTCTATTCCCTGGCCTGGAGGAGCTGAGCTGTTGCTATCAAATCCAAACCTGGGCATGCCTTGATTTCTCCCTCCATAGGTGGGCTAAAGGGTTGTATGCTTCCAAGTCACAGGAGGGCAAATGAGCCAAATGGTTTTGTTCTTTGTACAACTTCAAGAAACAGTGACCTAAAAGCTGTATATGAAAAGACCCTGAGAGGACAATAAGTTTAGATTGCCCCAGAAAGAAAGGGGAGACAGGAAAGAGTCTAAACCTGCACAAAAGCGTCTTTGGACTCCAGCAGACTCCTAGTGCCCTTGGCCACCCACTGCTGCAATAGTGGCACCTTCTGGGAGGAATGAAAAAAATTCCTGAGAGGCTCCAAGAATGTGACACGGCTGTCAAATGAGATCCTTGGCTGAAGCTGACCTATCTCCCCAGGTATGAGAAACACCTGGATGTTAGAGGAAGCCCTGCCCAGGCAGTGGGACAGAGGAGTGAATGTCCCTGTTCAGTGTAGACTGAACCTCAAAAGATCCCATTACAGTTTTGTTGTCTTCTCTGGAGCCATCCACTGATGTCTGCTGTGGAAATACGTTACTGAGTATATTCAGCTGAAAACATTCACAAGTAGGTCCCCAAAAAATAAACAAGAAACCCCGTAGCAACCTAAAAAACATGTTCATTTCTGAAAAAACATGAATCAAATTTAAAGTGTCAGACTATGAAACGTCATTTTGAGAGTGACAACAGTGCGGAAACTGAACATAGCAAGAAGTATGCTTTTTGCTTTAGATTGTTTTCTACTGTCTCCATTTATAAACATAGAGTCTACAGCTTGGCAACATCATCCAGTTTTATCTCATATGTTTTTCTCATCATCTGTGTGCAAATAAGTATCACAAATAATATGTAACCACTTTTACCTCGAATAAAAGTCTGTAATAGTGTTACAACATATTAGTGGCATTCAGTAAATGCAGCCAGAAAAAAAAAAAACAAAACAACCAAAAAACATGATTCGGTAAGAATTAATATCCTAAATTGATGGACAATGAAAACACATTTTT
>JAAGNO010017058.1:40825-60088 GCA_033439905.1 Ceryle rudis
CTGCATCAGCCATTAGGTGGGAAAGAGAATTAGCAGCTTTGTTTTCAATGTCTCCTTTTATCTTTTCCAGACAAGAAGAGTAAAGCTGAAAAAATCAGTATACAAGTTTTAAAAAACTGAATAAAATTATTCAGAGAAATAAGAAATAATTTGTAAAATGCTGTAACTGAACAGCAAGAAAAAAATACTGATGGGGGTAGTGAACTAACTGGAAATAACCGGAAGTTTGGACAGAGGGAAGGGAAACACCCAACATAAACCTAAACAATACTTGATAAAGGGTGCATGTTGGCAAAAGGCAATACTCATCCTTGTTCTTCAATAACACTGAGGTTGCTTTACCTTTATACAACAGCAAATACACTACCCATGCACAAGCACACCATCCGCAATGCACGGTGAGCTCTGGTTTCTGCTGTATTACAGCTTAAGGTTTAATATACTTATTGCTTCGTGTCATCTCCTGCATTTTTGAAGAAAGTACACAGATCCTTCCAGAACACTGATAGCATTTGCTCTACACATCTGTTTTTAAGTGACAAAGATGTCATCTATTCATGTCATATTGCATCTGCCTATTATCACCATCCATAATCCTTGTTATTTCCAAAGGCTTTGCTCACGCTTTCCTTTTTCCTGATGTTTAACACTACAAGTGAAGAGACAGCACTTCCACATTGCAGACATCTCTTCAAATCCAAAGGGACAGCAAAGTGCGTGTCTGTTAATGAACACAATCCCAAATGGACTGAAGCTCCAGGTTCAGGTAAGATGCTTTTGTAGTACATATCCCTAATTGTATCACCGGGCCCCTTGTTTTCAAACTCTTACACTCAAACAAACAAGCTCTTTTGGGCACGTAAGACAAGAGCCTTACTCCAGTCTTACCAAGTAATCAAGAAAGTAAGGACATGAAGCATTCATCAGAGTAATTATTCAAATCTCTCTGACTTTGCTGAGCGGTGAAATTCAAACTTCTAGATAAAATGTATTACGATCCTTTGGTTTAACTCCAACTTTTTATTCCGCCTGCTGGCACAGGCCCTCTGTTTACTTGCTAAGCAGAACTGAGTCCCTGGAAGACACCAGCCATTCAGACACCTACTGCAGGTTCTATTATATGTTTTTATTCATCCTTCAGTAATACCCCAAACCACTGAATAAGAGTTAAGATTTGTCTTGGTTTAGATCCTATATAAACAAAGTATTTCATATAAATTATTATAGGAAACAAAGAAAAGCAGGCAGGAAGGGAGGAAGGAAAGAAAAGATATCTCACAAAGTCTTGGATGTAGGGAAATTGCCAGTGGAGAGAAAGCTAAAAACTTTACTTTTCTCCAGGAATTTGTCCCATCTTGAACTTCAAGCTGTGCTACAAAGACAAGACGCTATGTACACAAGTACGTATGGTGACAATCAGATCAGATCAAAAGGGAAAATGAAGTTTACTTCTTGAAGAAATTAATCTATCTCCAAACCTCCTTGCTATCACACATCAGCTATGAAGAGAAATGTAGGTACTGATCAAGAGCTTGTCCCTAATGCATATTCATGGCAGAAGACCACAATCCTGACTCCTACGAAAGCACACCGTACTGAGAGGTTCCATGGATGAAGCCTTACCAGCCAAGCAGTAGGACAGAGGCTGCTGCACGCCAGTAGAAAACAGAGTAGCAGGTACATAGGACTGATGGCCCAGGAGGGCAGTTCCTGGGTGCAGAATCTCTCCACCCGAAGCAGAAGCCTTTACAGCTGCTTCAGGCCTCTCTCAGGAGCCCAATGCCATTGTCCTACTCCTGCCCCATATGAGCAAGCCAATTTTTTGCTTTGGGAGAGAAAATACAGTGTTTTAAGTCCAACTATGGAAATAAAATCATTTGCTTGCCTTCTAACACTTTTTCCCCTCTACAGCAGAGCAGAGATGATTGCGTAAGACAAATGCATTCTGGCAAATATTTGCTGCCATACAACACCACCTAATTTGCAGTCAACCATTAATATTTGTGAATAAACACAAGGACACACACAATGGCCATACACTCCTCTGCAACCTCCTCACTTTTTGCTAACAGTTTTTTCCAAACCCGATTAACGCACCAAGCTGCTGAAACCTTCCTCCCACAAATTTTCATAAAAAGCCCCTCTTTTCAAAGAGTGTGGTTTGTTTTCAATTTAGATGCCACATTCTTCCTAATTAGCTACTTTACTCAACTCACGCTTCACGTGTGAGATACTCACAAACCAAGCTAGGAAGGCGAAGATTTCTGTACAAACACAAAAAAAAAAAAAAAGAAATTTTGATCTCCAGCTACTTGTCACAAGCACCAGACCAAGTCTGCATGGATAGCAATTACTCAGAAGCAGGTGGTATTCGAGTTCTGGTGCTGTTCATGTGTGGAATCAACAAACTGTCAACTGATAAACAGGACACAAATAATTTTCCCTAAAATACCTCAGGCTTATAGTCTAAACAATTCCTGGAAAATTTAACAGTCAACATTTATAAAAAGGCAAAGTCTACTTAAAACTAGTGATTACTTCTTTCCCTTACTTTTGAATTTCTTAACCTTTAAAAACAGGAAAGATCAAAAACGTTATATAAGTTTACGCTGGCTGAAAAAGTTGATACAAAATGCAAACAGCTAAAGAAAAAATAACAAGCCTATGAAAATGCTTAAAATGGATAAAGATAAAAGACTGATTACTTATACAGAAGAAAGGTTAAAATTTTACACTTATCTGGGGATCAAAAAAAATTGAAATATATTGGTCATTTTATGCTTTTTCTAGTGTAAAACACGTTGCCAGGCTTCTAACAGTTTTTCTTCTCTGAGGCAGAGGCAGGGGCATGACACTGGAGGCAGAAGTGCTGCCACCCTCCGCCACGGACACAGGTCACTGGTTAACCGCTGCACTCCACCTAACCTAGGAGCACTGGGTTCTACAACAGCAGGCATACAAACAACAAAACGTGAACTAACAGCTCAAAATGTTTTCACAAGGACTGAAGAATCTCTTTCCCGTGACACAGGGAATTACAACGATACTCTACTGGAACAGGGGACAGAGGACTCCACTCTAGTTTCTGTGCAGTCCTTGCCTTTTCTTGACTCATCAAGTGTTTTCCGCTCAAGGAAACAAGTTAGAAGGACAAGTTTATCCGAAGACTAATTCACATCAACTCCTTAAGTAGGAGCCTGAGATCTCATTGTTTACATGGAATAATGGAAACGTGTAAAACAATTTCTGACAGTCTACTTTTAATTCTTTCTTTAAGAGGTACTAGCTATACAGAATAATGGAATCAGTATAAGAAGATAAAAAGGTGGTAAAACTGGTAAACTGGTAAACCAAGTACTTCCTGACAGATAACTACAAATAAGTTTTCTTTGGTCAAATCTTTACAATAAAGCAAAACAACACGTTTAACTTTCAGGTGCAGAACAAAGGCAGATAAATTTGGCATGACAGAAACATCATAAATCTGAGAAAGAGCACAATTTACTTGATAATTCTATTATTCCAGTTGACAGAGATTTGAACATGAAAATAGTTTTCCACAGGCTTGAAAATCTCTGAGAAGTTATTCCAATATGGGGAAAGAAAGCTATGTACATTTCTCACGTCAACTCCACGAAGCTTCTGCTCTTTTTCTTTTAGTATGGGAAATTGTACTCAGTGCAATGATCTGTTTTAGAATTATTTTGTTATAGCGTAAATTGAATCTCCTATGTTACCTTGTACAGTGCATGGCACTGGAAGTGCAGCCAAAAATTCAGGTCTCTGAATAAATTTTTCACTTCAAAAATGTCTTTCAGCTCAGGTGATTTGGAACACAATTACCAACCCTCCATCACTTTGCTGTACTAAGCTATCTTTTATGCTGGTGTCAGCACTACTGCAGTTTTACTGCTTTCCGACTTCTTTTGTATGTTAATCTCCAGAATAATGAACTAGAAGCTATCATGCTCCACTGTATATGAACTGTGTTTATCCTGACTAGGCATGTTTTGTCAAGACTTGGAAGATGGCAGCTACTGGCTTCAAAGTTTTGACTAAAAACTCAGATTGCTTTAAATTAGCTGCAACTTGATAAGCATTGTCCTATGTATGCCAGCCCTTGCTTTGTCTGCTACCTTCTCGTACCGGACAAACCGGTCCTATACAATGCAACTCCTTGAGTGAAGAGGTCATCCGCTGGATATTATAACTTGATTATAAATGTCTGTACTTGTCTATCAAGATTAACCTGGCAATATGAACCTTGGCTGGCATATAGAAACCTCCCCCTGCCCACAAGCAGATGATGTCCTGTTGCTGGGACATGAATTTTTGAAATTGCTGATCCATTTCTAGTGTTAAGAGTATTTTTTGGCTTGCCTCTTCAAAGCCAAACATGAACACTATTGTTCGGTGGAATTGTTCTGGGAAGTGTGCAGTATTACCTCAGATTGGTGCTGTAAAGATCCTTCATGTTGCACATCTACTGATAAATCACCGTTTATTTTAATACCTACTTATTTAAAATACTGCCACTGCTCCTGGTGAAATCAATGTCATATTAACATAGCATTTTTTCTTCTTCCAGATCATCATGGCAACCCAGGTACTCCTCCTTAGCTAGGAATGAATACAATCAGGAGTAAAGTGTTTACAAGCAGACTTACAAAGCATGCATGAGAATTGCTAACCCACCGCTGAAAGGCAAAAACCTCTCAGGTGAAATAAAGCAATTACCTAGGAGTGCTCAACTCACTGGATTTATCAAAGCTAATTATTTGAGGTATTAAACTGATGTTTCACGAGGTAATTCATAGGTCTTTCACAGATGTAATTAAAACTGCAACTCTGAGTTAGAGTATCAAGGCCATGCGCTGCCCTGTCCTTGTCTGCACCCTTCCTAGACAAGCAAGCAGGCATATTCCAATGCACGCAGCGCACGGAATCTATTGAACGTATTTTCTGGAGGTTGGATCCGTAGATTGTTGAATTCATTCACAGTTTGCCTATCCTAAAGAAATTTAGATACTGTTAGAAAAATGAGAGAAATTTCGTCTTATTTATTGAAATACTAAAAGAGGTCATTCCTAGGAAGGTTTCCATAGCAACCACCACTGTCAAAAATTGAAGAAAAAGGTGTCGGTTGCACTCGCTCTGTAATGAACTGGAATTAGCCACACTCCCCTTCCCAGCAGGAAGCTGCTCGACCCCTGTTTGCTTCATCACTGATGCATCTGCCAAGAGCCCGCCTGGAACCGCAGCTGAAAGGAGAACTGCTACCTCATGAGCACTCAAAAATATGAATACACTAAAAGCTAATTTTTTCTTGCTGTGGAGAGAAGGCTTATCCTCACGGTAAAGAATGATCGAGTACTAGACTGATAATCCATAACTGATCTAAGCAGAAAGCAAGAGATTAGAGTAGTGCTTAATATTTCCCAGCTGGACTGGGGTATTACACACATTAGCTCTTTTCGGTCAATACTACTAAAGCCCATGCAGCAGAATATTATTTCTAATTTGTTGTATCTAAGTTTGAACTCAGTCCCTGATAATGAAAGGACAAGTCACTAATTCTCTGCATCACACAGTTGCTATCACCTGACAATTTTATATTCATACTTTATCGATTCTTGTGGAAGAAATATTCTCTGCTGATTTTTAAATTGCATCCACACAAGAAATGGCTCAACCTTATCTCTACCTTTGGCTGGAGAGAACAAAGCTATAAAGATTTCTATTTTTTTTTTTAAAGGATGATAGTACAAAGGAGCGTGCTGGCAATGTGATTTAGATCTGCTTGAAACCAGAGACTAAATCCAGTTTATGACAAAGTTGAAATAATAAGTTCATCTTATCTGCGAGCATAAAGAAGGAGTGGGAGAACACACAGCATCTTATTATAAGATTTTCTTCTTTCTGAAAGACATACTCATGTTTTCTTCGGTCATCAAAACAAAAGCTTCAAAAAAGCAAAGCTCCTATATTAAATATGTACATGTGTGTGTGTCTCTGGGTGTCAGAAACAAACAAATCAAAAAGCAGAAGCAGCTGTGAAGCACCCACTTCCTCTGTTAGAAAAACACCGTGTGAGTCATAAGGAGTAGTAGCAGTGAAATCGTTTGACCATACTGACAGAGGACCCAGCCTTACGTGGTACAGTGTTTTTCCAGAGAAAAATACCTGGTCCTGCAAAGTGTTCTGTAGATGGCCTATATCGTTGCTGCCATCTCTGTATCTCCTGGAGGTTAAATTTCAAATCACTCCTCAGTACAACGTCAGTTTCCCAGCAGACACATAAGTGAAGTATCTAAGAATTTTAAAAGCCCCAAGTAGCCCAGATGCTCTCCATCAGAGATGGAAAACATTGCACAAATCTGCCCTAACACAGCTTTACACATCAGTAAGTAGTTCTTCGTGCATCCTTCTCTTGAATCCTTCTCCATTTGTTGTTCTGACAGAAACAAGCACATCCTCTGGATACAAAGACACTTCCAGTACTGTTAAAAGGTCTCAGCCCTGTCAACCTTCCTCTATAATTATATAATAAATCTCTTCTTTTACCATTATGCAGAGATCAAGCACTCCAAGGAACAACCCTCTTACTACGGGTCATACATTAATAGCTGGATCTTGTTCTAATTACTGTGATGGTAATCCAATGTATAATTCATACAGTGAAGAAACAAGAGTCTGGCCCAGGCAGTGGTACTAGTTCCCTTGATGATTCAGAACTACCTCCAGAGTGGTTCTTTCATTCGTGCTCATCAAGAGTCAAGGAAGTTCAGGGCCAAATCAATAAAAAACATGTCCTTCCTCTACAGCTTGGGCAGAAATAGCCACGTCGATACAGAAAATCAATTCATTTCTCCGCGGTTGCATAGGATTAGCATCAAGGAAGACTAGATGCATTTGACTTTTACAATAAGCTTAGAAAACGCTCAAAGAACCACCTATAAATCTGACATTTATGAAAAAGATTAACATGTCTCCTCTAGGAGATCAGTTTTTGAAAGTACTAGAAATTACCCCTTCTTAGAGATCCTTTATTTGAAAATCTCACACCTTTTACCTTTGTTATTTTGACATATTTTTAGAAATATAAAATGCAAAATTCTTTCTATACCAATATTGTTTACTGGAAGCAACAGCAGTCAGCGGCTATCCACTTCTCTGCCATTTGATTCAATCTTATTTCCCGGTCAAATGAAATTTTAAGTACCTTCATAGAAGATAAGTCACATTATCTAATCCGATCCAAACGCAAGATGCCACGTGTAAGCAAAGTCCACATCCTTTCAGAGAAGGTGGCTGATAAGTGTGCAGGCTGCCAGCAGACGGAGCCTTACAGTTTATTAGTCACTATTCCCAGCGAGCTGAAAGATTTTCCACTTCTGAGGCACGAACTTTCAGGTGAGCTATCAAGTCCGTCCTGTCACAAAGTCTGCTGTTTATAGCTCTGCATTTCTAGACTTCTTCGTAGCATGGCTTAAGCAGGAGAGAGAAAGCTTAAAGTTTTCAAATGGGAACAGGTAAACAATGGAACTACCGTAAATATATCTGTATTAAGCAATGTTCTGTCTGAATTAAGCACTCCTGCTCGGCTGGCTAGAAAACAAGCAAGGAAAAATGATAACAGAAGAAGAAGAAAAAAAGATTCTTAAGTTGAAATGTCATTATTTCAGTAAGAAGTTCTTGATTTTATTCAGTTCTATTTGTTACAGAGAGGTAGTTACACAGTATAGCACTACATCTTGAAGAAAGCTTACATGGTAATTAAGGCACAATAAACATATTGCAATGAGGCTTAAATCACTTAGGAGATGCATATTATCTTGCAGCCACCACACTCCAGCCTGAGGCGTGAATGAAACACACCAACAAATGGCCTGGGCTTGCTAAGGAGATGCACAGTGCAAACTATCTGGGTTATAACTAGGGCAGAGACAAGGACCTCCCCATCTAGGGATTCCCCATCCCCATTCCTCATAATTATCTAAATTATCACATAATTCATTGCTATGGAACAACACATTTCAATCTGCTGCAGTGTCTTTTTATTTGATTATTGATTTTTTTAGTTCCCCGGAAAAGTTCCAATGTCTTTCACTCTTCTCTCTGCCGCATGCCCATCTCAGTTTGAAGTTTTCACTTGGGGTATTTCTCACGTCCACCCCACACCTACCCACCCAACCACACAACCCTTCTGCAAGCAGATTATTTTACTTAATATTTATGCAAGAGCCTACATTATACTTTAATCTTATGCATCCTGTAGTCATCCTGTAGAGAGTCTACTTTGTGAACATTACTGGTAAAACAGGCATATCTGGCAGATCTTCATTAGCACCACTTTCTAGAAGGACAGTATCAAGCACTAAGTCCAAAGATGTGACAGTATACATTGCCAGCAGTTGCCACCAAAACACCCTATTTTGGGAAATTTTGATTCACGACATTTTAAAGTATCTGACTGGTATACGTACATATACCACTGGATCTTAAAAGAGGAAACACATAGGGATGTCATCAGAAAGCATGCTAGTATTCCGAGTTGAAGTGACAGCAATATATATATAATTTTATCCAATATACTTTACTGCACCTATGGGGTATGATTTATCACATCATTTGAGATATGTTGTCCAAAAGCAAAATGCCACTTTTAATGCACACTAATTTGATGTGTTTCCTTTATTATACATGTCACATACAATTAAAAAAAAAAAAAGGCAAAAAACCCCCACAAAAACACAAACAAAACCAAACCAAACCAACAAAAAAAAAAAGCCAAAGAAACCCACACAAAACCAAAACCTCATCAATATTGGTGTTAAAGATTCCTAACAGCACTGGTAGAACACCACAAGTTTTGTCATACTGTAATGCAATATTGTTATTTAGATTTATTGCAGCTTTCAGAATAACTGTCGTATGTTTGCTAAACTAGAAGAGGCAAAGCAGACCTTGTACAAAGGATGGGTTCTTGAATTTCCCTGAATTCAGTGATAACACGAACTAGACTGAGGCAGCCAGAAGAGTACAATAAATACATGCAAATATGAAGTGACTCAGCTCACTGTGGTGGTCATCAGCTGGACAGAATAAAAATTAGCGTAAACCAGAAGCAAATGTTGATGGAATCAAAGGAGTGAAGAGAAAACAAAAGAGATAGTCCTGTCCTAAAGACAACAAGGAACAACACAAGGACCCGAGAAAGAACACAGTGTGACACTGACTGGATCTCACTTAATTGTAGATTTGCTTATTTGTAGGAGACATTTGAATTAACATGTGCATTCTGCAACTGTTGATGATCAAGTGATGCATTGGGTGACTTGGTGGCATTAGTGTTTCAACCATTTGTGTTTTGAGGTGTCATGGTAAGCTGGAATAGCTCTTATGCCTTCTCTGTAGTGATTTTCTGGCCCACTTGCTTAAAACCAAGTAGTCTGTGGACTGAAAGCATTTAGACTGCTGCCTGGTCAGACTGATAACTGGAATGGCCCCTAGCTGATCTGCAATGTGTAAATCCCCGTGCACCTCGGTGTAAGGCACCAACAGTACAAATCCAGTCTGGTTCACAGAAAGTAACACCTCAAAATACAGACAACACCATGTTGCACTCTACAGGACTTTCAACGAGGTTCTTCCCTAGATTCAACCCTGGGATAGGTCATCAGAGAATATAAAAAGACAAACTTCCAAGTCAGTTAGTATTGCTTGGCTGAAATAAAGCCAGAGACCTCATTTTGAACGTTTACCCTAATACTGAACCAGAAATACCAGTGAAAGGTATTCTATCACTGTCCACCACTTAAAAGGAAAGTAACAGAAATTGTAACTCAAAATAGGAAAGCAAGAATTACATTTTGAGCAGTGGGAAAAAAAATACATCTATTCATCTCTCCTTTTACGTTTTTAAGGAAACTACTTAATGGCCATGTCTTTTCTTCAGGTTTCTTCTTACTTGCTCACAGCATCATTCACTCTGAATTACAGCTAAGTTCAGCAAGCCACAGGCAACTACTTCCCTCCATTTCCTAACAATTTTTGAAAGTGCTATAGGGTGTTCGTAAGGCGCAGTATTCACAGAACACCTTTCCACCAGTTTCCTCTCATTTAGAAATGGAATAAACAGAATTCTGATTAATCTGTATTTACTGCAGCATTTTGTTTATCAAAGAAACGACTCTAAACAAACTAAGCTCCACATCTCATTATTCTCAGAAAGGGTTTGTAGCTTCAATATTTAATGTTGGGGAGATGGAGTTATAAAATAACCACCACTTCATTACTCATTCCATGAGTATTTGAAATGAAGACGCAGCGATGTACATGGTGAATTACAAACAGAACAACTGGTATCGCATTCCCTGCATTAGAATGGTTCTTGCTGTAAAATCAATTTAGTTTTCTCCTCTGGCAATCGCACTTCAAAACTGGTTGGGATCAAAGATAAAACTGAATGTAGCAGTGATATCTAAGTCTTTGCACTGTCCCACAGCTATTGACTCATAATACAATACAGGACAAATATTAAACCTTTATAATATTTTCATTTTTATAGAAATAAAATAATAGGCCTCAAAAAACTTACCATATTGTTAAAAATAGCAATAAATAAAAAGGGAAAAAGGACCAGTATGTGTTTCAGGTTCATCTTTTAGAAATATTAAACCAGCATATTGTGGCATTTCCTAATTTAAGCTGTGCCTTTTTGACATGCTGCTATCTTACAAATGAATGCTGAATGTTTCTTGAAAAGGCTACAGGTGTTCCAGGGGCTATGAGAGAAAAAGACAACTGCACTCTCCACAGCCAGTGACACATCAATGGGCAAAACAGTGAACACGCAATGATCCTACACTTCTCAATGAACTGAAGTCACAGCAGCTCCTCTAAGGAAACCGGGTAGATTTTTTTTCTTTGACAGTCTTTGTAATTATTATTGAATTTGTTATCATTAGCATGCCAGGCAACAAAAGCCGTAGCACCAGGGGAGTTCTAGGAAGGTGAATATGGTAGCCCGAACTGTGCATCCTTTTTCTCCACAACTTACTTCACCACATTGTCGAGAACCTTTCCAAATGCCACGACACCTTTCCAAATGCCAGACACTGAGGTCTAATATGCATGACCATGGGGCTGACTCAAATCATGGTTTAAGGATGGAACACGGGACTAATTATTTCTGCGTTAATCCTAACAAAAATCAGGTCCTCCATCCCTATACAGCTGCAAATAGATGAAGTCAAGCCATTCTTCACAGAACTTTCACAACATGGTAAAACAAGTAAGTGTAGATGGAGTGAGGCAGCTAAGCAAAATGGCTTCAAGAATAACAATATTTATTTAGATTGATAGGAGTAGGCTTGAAAGGTATATGGTCCAATTACTGCCCACTCAATTTATGGAGCTATATCTCTTACCCACATTTTTCTTGGCACATGCAAAATCCACAATTCAGTGTTTTCACTGGTAACAAACATTTTACCAGATGGTCACTTAATCAAATGTATTTGCTTGCTAATACAGAAACTTTGCAACTACTAGCAGTTTTATAACACTGTGGTATTTATAAGACTAAAACTGTTTCAGTTCTTTTTATAGGCAGATACTGTACAATAAATACTGCAACAGAATTCCTAGTTTCAAAGTTCTAATACATTTTGATTTAGAACTTTTCCTTCTACATTTAAGGATTTGCAAGTTTGAGTACACTAGAAAAAATGGGGTTTCATCAACTACCTTTGGAACACAACTGAGGGCATAACCACTGCTTGCAGGCTTAATTTCGATATGCAGAGCTTCAAAGTACCTGAAGAGATGTACAAAATTCTTACAGCGGAGAACAGTGCATCCAAGGCTATACCTCCAAACAACAAGCTGCCAGCCATAAGGTCTTCTGCTTACTCCTGCTTTTGCCTGGCAGTCAAGTTCCATGCTAAAAATCTCCAAGTGTAGAAGTGGAAATTAATTTTTAGGGGAATGCTCCAGATGGACCTGTTCAGACAGACAAGAGTCTGTCAAAACTAAACCTGTCCATCACACTAGGTTTGTCCAGCACAGCTCATGCTGACACCAGGAAGTTGACAAGCAGAAGGCTCATGACTAAACTTACCAGATTGCCCAGACAAAAGAGTTACTATATCCAGATATGTCCACTCATTTGTAATAATTTTCAGAGTTTTTAAAGTTATTTTCTTTGCTGCATAGCTCAGAAATGTCATATACTCAAAAGAACAGGAATTGAGTGAGTTATCAACCAGGCTACTTTCATTAGTGCATAATGGGTTGGGTTTTTTTTAACAAGTAGGATTCTATGTGCAGTGTGATTAATTAAATGGAGCTAAAGTCTAGTCTCTATTTAGAAAAGCATGACTTTGTAGGATGGCTATGTATCAATGTATTTGTCTCGCCAGATTAAAATTTGTCCTTGTCATGCACTCCATCTTTAGTTACTGAGAAAAAAGCTCAGAGAAAAGGGGGTTGGAACCCCTGAAAAGATTGCTTCCAGAATAGACCAGTTAAGGCTAATTATACAGACAAGGATAACTAGTGTCACATGGACACTTTGTGTCAGCCTGAGAATAGAATTTTTCCTAGCTCAGAAAAACTAGGAACAAACCAACCACCCAACAAGAACAAAACCAAAGAAAGTATTAAAGCTCTTTCTAACACCATCAGGAAGTTTCAAGTTTTGAAAGAATGAAACACACATTAGACGGCATTTGTACACCCGTCTGCCACGACAGAGTCTCAAGTCAACATCCAACTCACTCTTTACAGGGATCTGGGAAGGAAATCTAATTTTCCATTTTCGCCTGCATATCAATACAGCCCTCCTACGGTGAGCCCACCTCTCTCATTCCTGGGCCATATGGCAAATCAAATTCACAACTGAAAGTCAAGCAATTGCACCTGACTGATTGTAGGCAGAGTTTACTTTAAAATAGGAAATTCCTGGTTTCCTACACAGTCCCTTACATTACCTCTTTTAAAATATTTATTAATTTTAGCTAATATTAATTATTAATTTATCCCCAAATGCGTTCCTTTTCCGGCAACAGTATAGCTTCAGTTTAAAGGGTATTCAGTAAATGTTTTATTGATCAAATACCCATTCTCTTTGGGAACATCCTCAGAGATATGACAGAAACAAAACTTCAGAAAATCCTTTAGGATGGAAAAATGTGAAGCCACTTCTTTGAACTACTTTTCAGCATGATGTCTGAAGTGAGAACACAGAAAGAATTTACAAGTGAATCGAACCAAGGAAATTGTTCTCCTTAACATCTGTATGTAAAACCAATTATAATATTCAAGACACATCCTTTCATTGCCCTTCACTGACCTTTAAAATTGTATATAAGAAAATATAACATGCATGTTATACTCTTCTATTTTATGTCATCATTCTCTTTTTTTCATGGCAGCACAGGAGCAGTATAAATCTCCAGGAACTTAACAGGCTGCAAATGCTTTTCACCTTTACGTTTCTCTGCCCACTCTCTCCTCATATCCTTTGTATGCCAATATACATTTGTACTCGGATTTTTTCTTAATGAATCAGAGAAACAAAATACACTGGAGGATGCATGAAGGGTTTTTTTTTGGGTGGGTGTCAATATTTACTACTACCACTAAATTATATCATTTACCACATTACATACAAAGATTATTTCCAATAAAATATATTTAATCTTACGGAAATCTAAAGGTGTGTAAAGAAGAGTAACCTTCCACTCCACGAGTTTTTCTTGATATTCAATAGAGTTTTTTCCACTATTGCTAGTAATTAGTATTAGTAGTGTTTAACTAGTACTGTAACATTGTTATATCATTATACTAATATTATTTTGATGTTTATATTCTTCTACTACTCCTACAATGTTATGGTTCCCTAACTCCCAGACATGACTATTACTATTATTATTTATGCCAAGGTATAATTTAACTGATTTCTGGTAAGGATCAAAAATATTTTGGCAAGAGTTTTACAGAAACGTAACTCAAAATACTATCACAACATGAACATGTGCAATAAATACCAAGGCTTAGTCATCCATTCTAATTGAATTCCCTCTGTTCCCCTATAATTGATATTTCCCTCCAAATGTGTCTGAACATCTTCCAGTTTGCCAATATCACATTATGATCAGATGTAACATAGCAGTTAGAAAGGTCTTCAGGTTTCTAGATGAACTTGGAAGGACCATATGCAAGCAGACTACTGTAGTCTTCAGAGCAGACACAGACCAAAACACAGTGCCCATTTTTGCACTGCAAACTCATGCTTATACAGTGCACACCCACGTGACTGAGTCCACTGCCATGGAGTCAAATGTTTCTGTTGATATATTAATTTGTATTTTGAGAGCAGGCTCTCAATTTATGTTATGCTAATATTTCAAATCTCACTATTTTATCCTGATGCTGAATTACAGTCAAACAACTCTCCCTATCATTTATTCCACTAACGTGTCTGCGGTCGTATTAAAGCAATCATTCCGCCTTCCTCAGAGTTGTGTCCAACCCTCTCTTATCTTTAAAGCATACTGAATGTTCAGTGTTGTATTTACCAAATGCTGATATGGAAATTAAAAAGGGAATCTTCCAGAGTTGAAAGGGAATACCAATATCAGAGTCTGATGCAGGAAGCTAAATCATTAGTCTTTAAGATCTAATGGCCTTAGGAACACAAACCAGCTTATTTATGCATGAAATATGCAAAGTATTTGCATTTTCCCAGTTCATGAGTTTTTCAATGATTTCCTCACTTGCACTTTGCCTTCCTTATACTCTAAGAAATCGACATGTTTTTTACATTTTGGCAAATATTACAAAAATAAATACCATAGAAAAAAAAAGAAAAAAAAATCCCACATATTTGGTTGTATAGAAACTGTGAACTTGACAGATTGGTTACAAAATATTTTTATCAAAAATCCTTTGGCTTTTTTGAAACTAAATCTACAAAGCTGAAGTGATATTACGCTGTTATCCTTTCTTCATACAAACATTTCAAATGTCTCAAACAGCAATGCAAAATGATGGCCTATTTTGTTGTAATTCTCTGTGACTTTTTTTATATCAGGAAATTATAATTTTTTTTCAGTATTTTTTCTAAATACTTCCATTAAATAGTACTTTGATGGCAGAAGCAGGACCAAAGGCTTAGAAAGTATCACACTATTTATTTCAATGATGATTTATTAATGCACTTACAGTAACCATAAAGGCAAATCTCAATGCGATAACTGCACAACTACAGAATTCAGAATGGTGATGCTCAAAATGAGGTGTTACTTACATATAACAGAGAAGAAATTTACCTGAATTCTAGCCAGCTGAAGTTTAAAAAAAAAAAAAAACCAAAATAAAATAAAATAGTGCTGCTCTTCTCAATCACAGTTACCCCTTAAAAAAAAAAAAAATTTTTATGCAAACAGATTTATCCATCACCTTTAAACAGTGTCACAATTAAAAGTGGTGACATCAGGGAAATTTTATAGGTTAATTTAAGGACTGATGTGAGATGAAGCTCTATTCTTCGTCCTTTGCCTTAAAGCTTTGTCCTAGTTTATCATATTTTAACTCATGAATGTATCATCACTGAAAAAGAAAACATTAAGTACAAAAATTCAGGGCTTATCAAAAGTTAAAATGGAATGACACTCAATGAAAGAGTTAATACCTTCCTCAAATGCTACAATTGCACTAGTAGTTTAAGAGAGCTGGTGTTAAAAAAATGATTTAGCATCACAAACTAATCATGTTACCAGAAATTTTCTGCGTACTCCATCTTATGTATGTTCAACAGGATAGTCTGCAGGGGAAATGAACAACTGCAATTAACTGTTGTTCATAACGATGTCCTTGTAGCCCTCTATTCCAGATGCTCAAAACTTTGTAAAATTTCAGCTTTCTAAATGCTATTTATTGATAAACTCGATGCACAGAACAAATAGGTCTACTGTCTGACATCTCACTAGAAGTAGATATAAAAACAGAAAAAGAAAAAAAAAAAAGGGAAGAAGAAAGTAGGAAAAAGCAATTCCCTCCCATGTTTGGTTTTAAAAGGAGAAGACAATCACACCAGTTCTTTAAGAAGTCTGGAGGTCTTAAAATGAAAGATGGTATAAGGTAACACTACGGAGGAATAAAGCTCTGAAGAAAATTGGCCATTTAGACAATACCATGATTTCCTATCAGAAAACTGTGCATATTTTCAACATATTAATTGCTCTGTTCCTGATACCACCAACTTCAATGCTACTATTACAGTTTCTGAAGTTGAATACTTCATAGATAACTGAAGGTGATGAGATTCCACAGTGAATGGAGAGATAATAATTGTTTTTAAAGGACGTTGCACCTTATCTCAAAGGAGTTAACAAGAGCTCCAGGCAGCTGGTGAAATAAATTCATTGTGGCAATGGAAAAACCCTCTTGTGCAAGAGTGGTAGAGCTGCAACTGCTCCACCATACAGCTGATGAAAAATCAAGTCATTCACCAAGACGAAAGAAGGTAACACCCTGCTAGTTAAGAAATCCCCAACTTGCACTTCAACATAAAATTCTAGATTTTTATCTTTTCACAGAGAACCTCAAATTACTGAATATATTCTTAGTTCAGTTACTCTCCTGACATAAAAGACAGTCAGAGAAGCAGAAAATGCACTCAACTCCTTTTGCGCCTCCCTTTTGTCACGTTGTGGTTCCCTACCGTGATATTTCTTTGTGTATGCAAACTGTAATTGTTTTATTTTCCATTTCAGTGCGAACAGAATTGGACCCAAAGCTGCCCAATTATAAATGATGCCCATGCCTCACTTTTCCAGTAAGCATTTGCGATGACCATCAGTGTGCAAGTGCCCCATTTGTGCCTGAAACTTTCTCAAGTCATATGAACTCCACAGAGCAACAATTTAAGACTTGCAAGTGAAAGCTTGCTGTGAATTCTTTTAACTTTGCTACGAAAGATGTCACATAGAAGTTAAATCTTGCAATGATTCTGCAGGAAGCTAAAGGGTCGATCTCCCTAGATAAAGCAGGGCTGAGCTTCTAGCAAACAATTTTTTTGCTGCAAAATACAAGTATCAACAACCCCTCCCCCCTATTTTTTTTTTTTAATATAAATCTGTCTCTGAAAAGCCCAATTACTTGTTTCACTGTTGGCAATAAAATACAGTATTAGTGGTTTCAAAATTGCTATTAACAAGACTGGAGTATAATTCATGCAAATCATTTTCATTTTGGAAAACATTTTTACTCCGTTAATGATATTTTCCCATTTAGTTTCCCTGATGGTAAAATCCACCAATAAGACGTGCAACAAGCAAGGGAGGAAGCAATTGCTTTTCTATTACTGACCAGACAACAAACTGGAGCCACTCCAGTTTCCACTGAAGCATCAGAGTGCTAACATAAAGACGACACTGTTAACTACCAATTCTGGTCAATCATGCAGCAACTTTTCCTGAACAAGTGTTGAAGGGTTCATTTTCCTAAACCACAGAAATGCTACCCCAGTATTTTAAAACAGTGCACAATATTAGGTTTGAAATGATATGCATATTCATTTTTGTCTGAAATATGTAAGTGAACAGTCCACGACAAGAGAATTGAATTTCATGGCTAATACGTTCACTGATTACTACAAATTGTCAGTATTTAATTAAAATATTCTTACTCAGCCAAGAAGGTCATTATTTTCTAATGGAAGTTGGAACATTTCATTGCACTCAGCTGTCATCAGATCTTTGGCACACTAATTATTTATCTCAAATCAACTGCATTTGGACTGGAATTCTGTTGTGCATGTAAAAATAATTAGAAAATTTTAAAAAACCTTACCCTTCGTGACTCAGTTTTGCTCATTAAATGCAATAGGCTTAACAGTGGGGAACAGGCACGTAGAGCCTTTTTTGTTGTTTTTTTTGTTTTTTTAAAGTTACACAGAGTAAGTCTTGAAAATGAGCAAGAGTATTTATTTTTTTTATCAGTTTTTCTAAGCACATCTAATGGGCTGGATCACAGAAGCTGGATCAATACCCAAAATTATAATTACACATGCGTATCGGGGAGCTGAACATCTCATCTGGGACTGCTGAAGTTGCCTCAGAAACCTTGCTGTCAGTTACACAAATTTATGATAATTGAGTCTTCAAACACCCAGGTAGAAATGAATTACTGGGGGATCTGTGAGCAAAAAAACTGGCTTTAAATGACTAGAAACCTTGCTGCCAGGGCCAACATTAACCACACATCTCGGGAAGCAGCAGAGTCAGCAGCCCACTCAGAGCTGCTGCCTTTGCCTCCTGCTCCTCACCTGAGTAAGATGCTGCCCAGCAGGCCCAGCTCTCCCTGCCCAAGGGCACCCAGCACCTTGGCACACATGTGGCACCCACCACTGCTCCCTGGGAAGGGCGGAAAGACAGAAGTGCAGTGAGATCCCCAAGACCAGTCGGAGAACACTGGACACAGAAAGTAACTCCCATCAGAGGAGGATCCATAGGTCAGTGTTTGCACTTGCTCCCGGTGACCCTGATACAGGATCTCAGCAGCACTCCAACATGCTGGACCTGTGAAACTGCCCTCAATGTGCAACATGGGAATAAATGATTCCCTGAATCACAGCAGATATATGTGATGTAACACAAGACTCTCCTCAAAGCATCCACATCGCCACTCTGCTGTAGTTCTCTTATATTCAGCAAGGATAATACGTGGTAAAGTACAAATTTTAAGAAACCATAATGGACAGTTCTTTAACAAAGTCACCTTTTCCAAACAGTCTATGCCCAGCATCTGATGGTGTCTGGCAGATACAGCATCTGCTGCCAGATTCTTCCAATAAGTCTCAAACAAACACACAGCTAATAGGAAACGATGGCATCGATAAAAATCATACAGAAAACTACTCAGAAGAGCAATTTTGTTATTAAACATTTATATCTGTGTGGAACATCTATGCTTACGTGATTTATCAGATGGTAGGACAAAACAGTAACAAACTGAAGATTGGATAAAAATCTTGGGCATAACGACAAAAAAAGACTGGGAAAGGAGGGGAAAAAAAA
Organism: Ceryle rudis; assembly: GCA_033439905.1. Lineage (NCBI taxonomy): Eukaryota > Metazoa > Chordata > Aves > Coraciiformes > Cerylidae > Ceryle > Ceryle rudis. The sequence continues at coordinate 59,914 of JAAGNO010017058.1, forward strand.
AGCTTTTAATTTAACAAGGGATAGATTGTGAATGGTATTTTATGGATTTTTATACATACATAATAAATTAAGAATCACCGGTTTTACATGACAAATTAAATCAATATCTTTTACAAGATTGAGATCTGTGGCCATACACTGTCCTTAACAAAAATCTTGCCTATTATTATTTTGG
>JAAGNO010017060.1:0-12295 GCA_033439905.1 Ceryle rudis
CCGCTGGCCGAGCAGCTCCTCGTCACCTCTGGGGCGGGACGTTCCTCGGCTCCAGCCCCGCGGCTCAGCGCGGCAGGGCCGGTGCCGGGCGGGCAGACGGCGGTGGGCGAACCGGGCGTGCTGGACGCCGGGGCTCTTAAACCCGGGCTGTGTTTGGGACACCAGTGCTCGCAGTGCCGGTGGCTCCTCGCTCTGGCTCTGAATTTCTCTTCCTTTCCACGCCCGTAGGTCGGAAAAGCCCAACTGGGACTACCACGCCGAGGTACAAGCCTTTGGCCGCCGGCTGCATGAAGACTTTTCTCTGGAGCTTCTGAAGGCCGCCTTTGTTGACTCCTCCTACATTGAGAGCGAGGAGGAGAGGCGCCGGCAGCTTGGGCTGGACAAGGAAACGGTTGCCCTCAGTCTGCGGGATAACCAGAGACTTGCCGACGAGGGCCTGTCCTTCTCGCGGTCGTACCTGACACGGTGCTTTGAAGGTGCCTACCCCCATCTGCCTGCAGACGGGACCAGAGCGCTCGTCGATTTTCTCACCAGTCAGGAACTGGTTTCTTATGTGGCTCGAAACCTGTCCATACAGGACCTGACGCTTTGCAGAGAGTTTCCGGTCCCACCAGGGGTGCTGCAGAGGACCTTCTTTGCTGTCATAGGAGCCTTGCTCGGAAGCAGCGGGCCTGAGAAAACGGAGATCTTTGTCAGGGTGAGTCAGTGCTTACCGGCTGCTCTGGTGCTGGCAACAATAACCTCCAAGGGTCACAGAACTTACAGGGGAAAAGAAGGCAAGAAAGTTAAGTGTTGTCTTTTGCTTTGATGGCCAGAGATCCGGGGGAGTTGGGCAGGAGTTTGACAATGCCTGTGACGAGAGCATTGAACAGTGGGATCTGCTGGGGGGGCGGTTTGAGGTTGTGGGGTTTTTAGTTCTTTTGTTGGTGGTGGGTTTTTTTCATTCAGAAGCACAGGCTGGGCCAGTAAAATCATGTACTTCTGGAGCTGGAGCCTTTGTTGCCTTTTCCATTAGCTGTAACTTCTAAATATTCTCGTTTAGGATTTTTTTATTCCTGAGCTGATCGGAAAAGACCTGTTTGAGGTCTGGGAAGTGGTAAATCCAATGGGCTTACTCGTGGAGGAGCTTGCCAAGAGGAACATCTCTGCTCCAGAGCCAAGGATCACCAGGCAGCTGGGAGTAAGCACGGTTCTGCCGCTGTACTTCGTTGGGTTGTACTGGTGAGCGCCCTGTTTGTTTAAAGGGAAGTGTATTTAAGCTGGGGGAGAGGGGAGGAGGGAGGATGGTCTTTTATTTTCTACCCGTGCTCTTTGGTCAAGTTACTACAGAAGAGGAGGTTCCATATCAAATCAGCTATTTAAGCTTTGTTGAAGCTGAGCAGAGTAACGAGCTTGAGTATTTTTACCAGGGCTGACAAGCTGAAGGCTGTAAAGGCTCCGTGGTTTGTTAGGAAGCCAACCGCCCAGAATCGTGCTCTTCCAGGAAATGGGCACACTTCTGATTTGAGGTTCCATTGTTGAATGTACGGTCACTCATCTCTGCAGGAAGTGTTTTACATCTGTACTTGTATGTATAGAAATTACCCTTGGTATTCACAGGCATGGGGTTAAAACCAATCCAGCAGTCCTTGTTCATGACACACAGTAGTCCTCGGGATTCCACGCTGGAAAAGTTATTGATTTTCTTCTTTTCTTCCGCAAGCGATAAGAAGGTTATAGCTGAAGGTCCTGGTGAGACGGTGCTCGCGGCAGAGGAAGAAGCGGCCCGCGTGGCGCTGCGGAAGCTGTACGGCTACACGGAGAACAGGAGGCCCTGGGATTACTCGAAGCCCAAACCAGGAGTGGCAGCGGCCAAGGCCATCAGCAGAAACTAGCTGATAAAAGACATTTCTGCTTGCTGTCCAGAAGGATTGGCTTCCGTGCCGAATGGTTAGGAAAGCAAAGCCCAGTTTGGTTTTCTGAGCAGCAGAGCTTGGAGCTTTCAAATGAAATACGGTATTAAAATAAATAAAGTCTTTTTCTTTTGTTACCATGTTTAATATTTGCTCATTTTCCTGAACATCACAGAATTACCTCATCCTCAGTTCTTGCCTCTTGGCCGAGTTGGTTTCCCATACCTCCCAGGAGACCATCTTTAATGCCGTTCAGTAACGTCGGACAGACTCTCGCCCTATAGACGAAGGCTGCGTGCATGCCTCCCAGGGGATTGGGTCGAGGGTCTGCCTCCTGAGCTGAATTACCTCTGCACCACCACTCCTTGGACTGCAGCTGGATTTATTTGTCTTTGACTTTGTGAAAACATCAAGCGCGCTGTCGATGGTACCGGCGCTGCTGGTGACCCAATTTAAAACAACAAAAAAAAAAGGCACACGTGTCACTTCGGAGGCGTTCGGGCTTGCGCGGGTGTTTTCTTGCCTGCGGGCGGTGGTTTCTGTTGGAGCATGCTCTGGAAGAGGAGGGTGGGGGGTTAATTTTAACACCTGATAAAATTTCCCTATTAAAAAACGACTAAAGTGAAAATATGGATTATGAAGGCCTGAACCCAGAGAAAGGAGGGAACGTGGCTGAACAATAGGCTGCTAGATAAGCTACAGCCTTCTCTTTTTAATTCTTTTTTCTCTTTCTGGTACTTTCTGTGTTCAGTCCACATACCTCCTTTTGAAGGGGTCTGGTGGACTCGGTGAAATTGGTGTGTGTTTTGTTTGCACCATCTGTAGCTGTTCTAAGGTGACTGCAGGTAAATGGGATGTCACTTGGGGAGAGCTGGGGTAGCTGCATCACGTTCCTGTTCACTGTCACAGAAACTCCGTAAGTGCCCCAGGAGACAAGGGAGGAGAGGAACTGTGACTCTTTTTGGAATAATTTCCCTTAAAATTAAACGAGAACCTTACAATAAACTGGGGCAGAGGCACCAACGGAAGACAGGTGGGAGCTGAACAGGGGGCTGTGGTTAAGGAAGAGTTTCTGCCTTATCCCGTTGTTGTGAGCACTGGCTGGGGAAAAAAACAACCCAAAGCAATAGGTCAATGTGCCTTCACTAATCGAGGGGGAAAAACATAGAGGGGGGTGGCTGCTCCGACAGATTCAACTTGACTGTTGGTCACAACCAGATGGGCTTGATACAACTGTTGGTAACGACCCGATGGGTTTGACGTGGCTGTCGGTAACACTGTGCGTGCGCTGCCGTCGGCCCCACAGCGGGTTTGTGTGAAGGATTCTTGGCAGCGCAGCTCACGAGCTGGGGCTGCCGGGCAGATCTGTGCTCCAGCACCAGGGGTGCGTCCCTGTGCTGGGCTCTGGCTCTGCTCTGCTGGGTGGAAACTGAGACACGAGTGTGTTCAAGCAAAGAACCATCTGCCGGCCGTTCTTGCACGTCCCCAGTGCTTGGCGTCACCCCGGTCTCACACGCCCGCAGCCGCTGGCGCGGCTGGGTAGGGGCAGCCAGGCCCTTCTGCTGCAGTCCCCCGTGGGAAGTGGCACGAGGGGAAAGCTCAACTGTGGAAAGGAAAGCAGGAAGATTGGTCTGGCAGCAAACGTGCGTAAAATTGCTCATCTGATGTGCAAAAGGGCAGCCAGGCAACCTAGTATCGCTTACGTAAGCAAAGCCAATAAGGTCACTGTATTCCAGGGGAATAACAGCAAAATCTGCGAGGGCAGAAATGACTTGTGCTATTTTTGGTTTCCAGAGGAAACCAAACCACCTTTACCTACTTTAAAAGGACAATAGCGAAGGTGGTTTGTTGTTTGGTTCGGGGTTTGTTTTATTTCACATCCAAAGTTTGATCTATCTATTATTTTTTATGTACATATTTACGTATTTTGAGAGGGAGGAAAATAACAATTTACCTGGCAATTTACCTTGAAAGGTTATTTAAGACCTGCTCACTGTGGCTTTGCAGTTTGGAATATGGGCATAAGTCCTGGGAGAAGGGGATTACTGAACAGCGTGCTGGAAAAAAACCTCGGTAATGCAAGAAAAATCCATCCCTTGTGTATTACACGTATGGAATGTCTTGAGCTCAAACAGAAAGACAATACGGGGATGTGGGAAGCAAGGACTGGGTTTTTACAGAGATGTGAGTGGAAAAGGAGGTTTTATAAGAAAACATGTCCTGTTTTCAAGCTTCCAAAGGACTGAAAAGCACTTTATAAGGTGTGTCTGCTTTACCTTCTGGCACTCAAGCATATATTTAAGGATTTACCGTTGTAGTAGTGGGATCATTTACATATTTCAGACAAATAATTTCTTTTTTCTTCTTTATTTTTTTCTTTTCTGGGTCAGTAGCCATCAAAAATATCAAAGTGGCATTAAAGATTCATTAGATTAATGGAACTGTACAAAGTCTGGTGAAAACAGCAGCTTTTCTTCTACTAGAAACGTTGATGACATTCCAGGATGGTTTTGTTGTCTGAGAAGCACTTGGTAAGCTGCTTGCCTTGGTTCTAACCCGGGTGCTGCGTGCAAGCGCATTTACATTTCCCGGTGGTTGTTCCCACCTCAAATCACGATTTTTCCTCAGCACGTGTTTTTGCTCAAGCTGTTCCGTGGTGTGACTGCACGTTCTGTAGCATCTCCTTGTTCTCAGCTGCTTCTGGTTCCAATATCCAGATACTTTGCTGTAATTTTCTCATGAGGAGAAAAAAAAAAAGTCTAGGAGTCACTCCTGTGTTAATTGTCACTGTGACTCAAAGGCAGGAGATGAATAAAGTACAATCACTTTACAGTTATCTCCATGTTAATTCAGAGCTTGAAATTGCTAGTGGAAAGTTAAAGCTTTTATTGAAATTTCTGATACCAAACTCTCTGGGATGTTGTGATATATGATAAATTTAGATAAGCTTCTCCAGTGTTACATTGCTATTAAAAGCTGTGAAGAATTCAAAACATCAAAAGCTGTCTTGTCATTCTTTGCAGAGCAGGGGGAGAGGGATGGTGCAGCACAGGAACGTTATCGGAGCCATGCTCTCCTGTCCTTAACTTCCCCAGGTGCGGTGGTAAACCTTAAACTGTTTTAATACTGAGAGATGCTTCCTTAGAAGTTGGTTTTGTCTTTCCAGACTGACCCCGCTGATCCACTGGCACTAGTTTTGGGTGTTTAGCAATCCAGCTCATCTACAAGATTGCTGAGGAAGACAAAGCAGTCATCAGTGGGTGAGTAAACAGCCACGGTCATTGTGCAGTCGCTTGAGGATGAGTCTACGCTAGGTGCACATGCCCATACAGCTTCACTTCAGGACCCAGCACTGCCCATTTTTGTCCCAGCTGCCAGGAAGCTCTGCTGTCACTCGCCATCCAGTGACTCCAGGCGTGACATCCCTGCCTGTGAGGCTGGTGCTAATTTCCATGATTTGGTCTGTGTGCCGCGTGGGCAGCCGGCGGGCTGCCAAAGTTCATGGAAACCTTGACCAATGCTGCAAAGCTGTTGGTCGTTCCCAGGTTTCCGAGGTAGGTAATTTATTTCACGGTTTGTTTCTTGCTGAACTCCTTAATCGCCTATTTCCACCGCCTCCTGCGAGCTTGGCTGTAAGATCGAGTGTTTAGGAGGTGCTCACGGGTCAGGTTTGAATTTGGTTGATGTCATCACCTCACCGGGTAAAAAATAACAAGTTTGAACATTTTTTTCCTTGACAGGAGCACTAAAATCATCATTTCCTAGCAACCGAAACATCAGGGACTAGATTAAAAAAAAAAATAAAATTAAAAAAAGTATAATAAAATTTGGAATAAGCTTCACAATCTTCCTCTAGAGAAAAATTCCTGTTGTTACCAAAGAGATTTGCTGCTGGTGGCGGAATCCACTGCTGAGCTGTCTGACTTTTACCAGGTTCTTTCTGAGCCCTGCAAGGAATGCTTTCCATCCTTCGGCATAAATTCCATTTTTGAAGCAAAACACCAGCCCTCGCACCACAAAGATGTCCCTCCAAAGAGCTGGCACTGGCAAACGGGTGTCTGGATTTCATCGTACGAGGGAGCGGAACTGGCCGCAGAGGGGACCGAGGGCAGTTGAGGCCTCTACCCGGCAACGCCAAGAGGCTCTAGCAAGGAAAGGAAACAGCCCCTGCTGTGGGGCAAAGCCCAGATGTGGGCACTATTCTCAAAAGCCATCGACTGTTCAGGTGCTGGGTTGGTAGTGAGGGTGAAAGGGAAAGAATGAAGCCCTTTGACAGGCAGGCTGTACCATGATCGCTGCCAGGGACAGAAAGAGTGCAAAACAAGAGCAAACATCTGGGTGAGTAACGACAGAAGCGTTCCGTTAATTGCTATGAAACCTTTCACTGTTAATCATTACCTTGCTGAAATTGTTGTGTTTTGGAGCGATTATTCTCATTGCCCTGAGCTACCAAAGCTGTGGCTGGCACCCCAAGCCAGCTGAGCAGCACCGAGTGGCAGCTGGTGGCCGATTGTCATGGCCGGGCCTGTGCCACCTCTATCTCTTGCCTGCACACGCCGGTGTTTCAGCTGGGCAGTTATCTGCGTGCACAAGGGTACGTTGTTCTGGAGGGTGGTTCTGGCGTGGAGGCGATATTTGTAAGTTGGCCGTGAATACATTGAACCTGAAACACTGGAAAGTTGGACCTTGAGTGGTAGAGTGCTGAGGTCTGAGATAACACCACACAAAGAGGAGCAGGACGCTTTGCACACAGGATTCCCCCCCCCCTGCACACACACACATATTCATAAAGTGGAGCTTGGTAATTGGGGAAAGCCAGGGGGAGCTTGGAGAGCTCTATGGAAATACTACTAACAGTGCCAACCCTTGTAACCCAGCAATTACAAGAGACTTGATTGAAGGTCCTAAGATGTAAGAAATACTATGCTGACCTAATAGTGTCTGTAATATTTTTGTTTCCATATTTGTGATGATTTATTAACTGTCAGGTTCCTTTTCCCTGCCAATTTTCCTCATCCCTGGTAGGCTGGAGGAACTTGGTTTAGTTTTTTTTCATCGGTTTAAAAATCTCTTGCACATCGGGGGCTGTGTTTCTCAATTTCCTGTGTTTCTGTCAGTGGGACGCTGCTGTCTAATGACTCTGAGTGGGCATCATCCCAAATTGTTCATTCTCTGGGCTCTTTCTGAGTATTTAATCATTCTCTTCCATTAACTCCTAACAAACCAAGTTGGGAAACCAAACCCAAACAAGGTTTTGCTCCAGTCAGACTGCAATAGTGTTGTGCACACTTAACCCTTTTCCAGGTGCCAAAACACAGTATGTGGAATATTACTGTGCCCACCATGCCTTCATCGCTAATTTCTGTATGTTTTGGGGGTTTGTTTCAAATGGAAGTTCTTTAAACTGTGTGTATCTCCAGCTCTGGCTGGCAATGATGACACGAGTCAGTCCGAGGCAAGAAAGTTCAGGCGCTCCCACTGTGCAGATGAAAGTACAAGAGGCCTTCAAGTCAGGGGGTTCACTTTTCTTGGGAAATTAATTATTCTATACCACAATTTGAGGGTTTGTCCTTTTCCTTCCAAACTAAATGACCTGTAAAGTGCTCAGATGCTGCTGGTTTTAGCGGTATTTTCCCCATGGATGGACAGAGATTAGGTGTCTCCTGCAGAAACCTCCCTTAAGAGGATAAGTGCAGATACCGGGAGATTATCTGCATCTATTCACCGCAACTGCACCAGCCTGTGCTACCTTCTCCGGGGGGTTGGGGGGGGGGGGTTGGTTTTTTGTTTCTTGTGCATCTTGCTAGTGCTCTTACTTTTCACCTGTGAATACCACCAGCCATAAAGCCCTTCTCTCTGCCACTTGGACAGGCCACATTCCCAGGGACTAATGGAAAAAATCTTGGTGGCAGTAGCTCAGATTTTAAAATCCCACTAACATTGCCCTGAAATTGAAGGGTTTCCTTTGGTAGTCACTTCTAAAATCTTTTATTTCGGATACAGGATGACTGAAGAACTTAATTCTCTCATATTCAGCATCACATTGCTTCTTTTCGTTGTTCTTCTCTTTGAAGGTCTGACATCTGAAAGCTCTGTTTCCCAAACTGCCCTATTTTATCACATCCATCTCCGTTGCTCTAAGATACCGTTCTTGTTCATCCCACTTCAAATCCGTATGGATGTGTCCATGACTTTTCATTATTTGGGTACTTGTTGCTTTCATTGGTGCCGTGTACAACACTCTTTCTTTACAGGCAAGACTCGGATGCTACTCTACTGGAGTCACTGATTTGTCATCTCAGCGTTTCAGGTAACGGAGCGCATGACTGGTAATTTTTGGCCAGTCTTGGCATCCTAGCCTCAGCCCACATTTGCTTCCTTTCTGGCCCTTTTCATGCTTTGTATCTTCAGGCTGACTTAGGGAATTAGAAGCTTTGGCCCTGTTTTCTGTGTGCAGTGTCCAGTTTTGAACACCGCTCTCAGGATAACCACGAGCGCTGAAAGACGCCTGCTCAGAACAGTTAATTCTGCCCTTGTGATGTTTATTAAAAGAACTGAAATGTTGGGGAAGTCTGAAGGAAAGTGTCTGAGCTTTGTAAAGCGTGAGCACATAAAAGAGCACTGGTAGAAAATACTACTTCTTCCAACTGTTTGGATATTGTGTTTCCCTCCCTGAAGACACTTGTCAAATTACCTGTCATTGATTTTGCCACGTGTCAGGCAGCTCTAAGACAGTACTAACCAACAGCAGTCTCCACAAATTAGACTGAATAATCAATAATTTAGATTCATTAGTGGAAAGGAACAAAGGCCTCTCTTCATTCCCATGGGAGTGTTACAGAAAACAGGCAGGAAATGCCCATCATTGAGAGGGAAAGGTACCGAAGAACTGAACCTGAAAATACACTTGGCTTTAGATTCAAATCTCATTCATGGGGGAAGGAATAAATTATGTAAACTTGAATGTGAAAATTAAGTTGTTGCTGCTCAGACAGCCGGGAGAGCATTTCCCTAAAAATAAAGGTTCTGTAAAGATGAACTTAAAAACTTCAAAATAAAACCCACTCACCTCATATACAAGATACTCCTATGACAGATGTTCTGCCTTCCCTGCAGCTGTACGTAGGCACATGGGGCGGTGATCACAAGCGGCGATACAATCTCATACTCTTCAGGCACCATGGAAATACAAGAAATGCGTCAAATAAAGGGGCAAGGTTGAAATATTGATAACCTTTCAACATCGCTGACCAAGCCAGAAAGCAGGAGGAGAATAACAGCTCCTTGGCTATCAGAAGTTCTCACTGAAAATGGAAAATGCCCCTAGCTTTGGAAGAACTTGAAATGTCCCCCTGGCTATGAAAACTTCCCGTTAAACTAGGTCAGACTGCGCCGTGAGCCGGGACAATCCCGCGCTCAAAAAATCCCCCGTTGAAAAACAAGTAAAAATCTGCTCTGAAGAGCAGGGTGCCTGAAGGGACTTGTAAATCTGAAGGTAGTAAAACAATTGTAACCTTATGCACGACAGGCTCGCAGGGTCCCCAGTAGTTCCAGTCCAGCCATGAGAGCACAGGGCTTAGCTAACAACTGGAAGGACAATTCAGGTAATGCAGAAGCTGCTTGCTCTTCCGAACAACTTTCTGAACAGCTAAAATTCAATAATTGAAATTATTTATGGGGGTTTTTTTATCAATGGATATACTTTTTTTTCTTAGTTTTACAAGAAGAAAACAGAAGCAGACGATGAAGAAAGCCTCTGGAGAGCGTTTCCACGAGGCACCCTTCACACACAAATATTGCCGTGGCCGATCAGCACAGATCCAAGATACCTAATCCCAGGATTAATTTTGTGCGCTCATCAGTAGTGAAGGGAGATGGATTTAATAGCCCATTAGTCTTTCAACATGACAATTTTCACCTCACTTAGCCTGCTGGGTTAATTGCTTTAAAATGGATATTATTGACCTCAATCCTAGTGACAAATGGAGAATATCTTACTCATCTCCCAAATGCATGTCCTTAGACTCTTGTTTCTTTTGGTCCTGACAGTAAATCCCCTCGATTATGTGCTCATATATTATAAATTTATACCCTATTAGCCCATATTTAAGGGCTTACCGAAGCAACATTTTTCAGATATTATTACTCATGACTGGGCTAACTTTTATGTTCTGGTTTTTTATGTAAAGAGAAATGTCGCAAGGGTAAGAAATCATTGGTTTACCTCTTGTTGAGAAATTAATTTTAATGCTAAAAGCTGTAGCAGGTGTAGCAGGGATTAAGCACTTTTGGAATAAACAGCTGGCCAGTCTATTTCCATCCACAAAAGTCTGGTCCCTAGGAGGAAAGAATGGAGAACAAATTTGTCCAGAGAAGCTGCAGGAAAGGAAATTCAGGTCCTGCGGTAGAGAAACTGAAAAAATATAGCAGGAAAAAGAAACCCAAAGAGTAAAGCTGAAGAGTAGAACCCAAGACTGGGAACAGAGCTGCTCATAGACTCTGGAAGAACCCATATCCACAGAGCTTATGGATATTTGTGAAGGGATTTATCCTCACAACCCTCTGAAGTCTTCTTACGTAATTTCCTGGGGTAAATGGCTTTATAAAGTATAGAAGGGAGAGGCTCAGTGGTTTTGAAAAGTGATTTCTAAACCAAATTGAAGTTAATAAAGGTCATTTATCTCCCAGCATAAGCCCATCTTGGTGTTGACCATGGGGAAGGTCAGAACCGTTTCTTCATGAAACAGATGAGCACTTGCTTAGTGCAGTACGGGCCTCCCGGAGACTCCAGGAGAGCGGCGGGATCGACTGTAAGACAATCGTAATCTCATGTGTGACAGGCTTGCAGGGTCCCCGGGACTTCCCCTGGCAGCTCATGTTCACAGTTAAACGGCCACGATGACATCAGTGACGATGGTGGCACTTTTATTAACACTTGATCCTACGTGACATTCAACATAAGCAGCTGAAGTCGCATGTTCTCGCTTCAGTTGCGGAGCACCTTCAACTCCTGTCGAAATTAAACCTGATCGTACATAGCAACTCTCTGCCCTGTTTTTCGGAGTGTTTTCCAGGAAAAGAATTGGTTTTTTAACCTTTAAACTTCTTCTTTTTTTACACCACTCCACCACCCCCACCCCCCCCTTTAAATTTAGGTCATCTACTCTAGGTCACTGAGGTCACTGGCAAGTCTCCAATGTTGCTGTGTTTCCTAAAAGGCAAAACCAAATGAAACCTCCTGAATAACAAGAATATAATTTCAGAGAGAGGTAAAAAACCTGAGGAAGCAGTGAGAATTGGTCCCTGGGAGACCAGAAATATTTTGCGTTTACTTTTACAGACGCCAATGAAGCATTTGGGATTACTTAATGATTTAGTGATGTTTAGCTTTCAGTGTGAACAACTCCTGCCATTCCTAATGAAATATCTGAGCTCAGCGCATTATACTCTGGTTTTAAACCTCAGCACTGGTTGCCTCTAACTCAACAGATCGGGAGAAATCAGAGGAGGAATGCTGCGTTACTGATGCTCAACACCTAGTCCTAGATGTTTTGTAACCAGAAGTATGAGGAAAACACAGCGGATCAGATCTTACTCCTACAAAAGTTATAGCTAACACACGTACTGACGTCAGAGGCACAAAGCTCGACCCTAAATACAGTGTGTTGGGAATCACCGAACCGTAACAGATTTTAATCACGCGTAGCGTTGCCGGGCAGTTTTGCAAATTAAATCGCTAAATTATAAAGGGCATTGACTTTTTTTTTTCTTCTTCTTCTTCTTTTAACAGAGATTTTGCACGCTGATGAAGAATACTCCTTTAGGTACCTTTGTAAAGAACAAGCACATGTTCTGTAGATCAGCAGAGGGTTTGAGCTGAAGCCAGAGCCGAGGGTTCCTCAAGGATATCAGCAGCTCTATGTGACTGGCTCTAGTCTCTTTCTTTCCATGAGCAAAGTGTCCTGTCAGGTCCCAGCAGCCAAATTCTCCAGGGGAAACTGTGCACTTTTCAGCCGCTCTGCCCCGGCCTGGAGCTTTGCACGGGGGTTGTGGTGACCCACGGGCAGGATACGGCCCTTGGCCTCGGCCGCTGCGCACAGGAGTCTCTCCTGAGCCAACGTTCAGGCCTTCGGGGATTTGGAGGGCGGCTTGGAGTGCAGGAGGACAGCTCGGAGGAGGCCAGGAGGACCGTGCGGAGGCCACAGGGCGCGCCGGGACGGGGGCGAGCCCGGCGCTGGCCGTTGCCCAGCACCGACCCCTCTTCCCGCCCGCCTGAGGGGCCTGTGGAGAGCGGCCGCAACGGGCGCCCCTCGGGCGGCCCCTTTTCGCCGAGGAACGGCGGGGTCGTAGGTTTCTCCGCGATTTTTCCACGAGGGGTCTCCGCAGGACGGTCCCCTCGGCCC
>JAAGNO010017061.1:9505-37890 GCA_033439905.1 Ceryle rudis
GTGTGACTAGCAGGAGTAGGGAGGTGATCGTGCCCCTGTACTCAGCACTCGTAAGACCTCACCTTGTGTACTGTGTCCAGTTTTGGGCACCACAGTACAAGAAGGACATTGAGGTGCTGAAGCGGGTCCAGAGAAGGGCAAAGAAGCTCGTGAGGGGTCAGGAAAGTGTGCCTGATGAGGAGAGGCTGAGGGAACTGGGGTTGTTTAATCTAGAGAAGAGGAGACTGAGAGGAGACCTTACTGCTCTTTACAACTACCTAAAAGGAAAACAGTGTTTCTTCAAATGTGACTTTTCAAAGATGTGAAAAAAGACTCTTAAAGGCATGAAATTCTGCAGTTGAATTAACTGACATCACAACTGAGATGCTTTGTTTTAGTGGAGTTTGCTGAGTATTGCAATTGAGAAAGTCTACTGAAACAACTTACTCACAATGGCTCTTTAGCACACAGATGTTCTGCAACAGCATCTGTGACTCACCAAACCATTCACAGATGCAGGCTTCTCCTCCTGCAATTAAATCTGCTCTTTCTATCTATGGATAAGAATCTCAGGAAATCTAGGAACTGGGCAGCTAAGGCTCCTGTGCTCCAACTACATTCAACTATGCTCAGTCGTGCACCTCTCACTTCAGCAACTTATGAATGAATATGTGCAAAGCCTTAACAATATATTTCCTGGTCCATCAGAGTCACATCTCAAAGGGATAAAGTTGTTTTGTGAAATGGGATTATGGTGATGGATTAGGAAGATGTCTGGTAAATTTGTTCAGAAATGCATGCATCGCTGTAAAATGTTGCTTAACCCGTAGCAACTAGTAGCTTTACTTGACATTGCTGGGTCTGTCATTTCTCTGTCTATAGTTAGGTAAGTTATTTTCTGAAAAATATTAAAACTTACCAAAAAATCACTCATTAGTAGTGGAGAAAGTAAGTATCACCGAAAGGCAAGACATGTCTTCATTTACGATAAATATTTGTGTTAACTGGACATAAATTCTCTTTTAAAGGCAGTAATTTGCTGAACTGAACAGGATTCCAGGGCTGATAGGAATTTTAGACACCCTGCTAGGATACAGATGTAGAAAAGCTCACTTTCAATGCCTCTTATCTGGACAGTACAGCTTTCAGAGGCATTTGTACTTTCTGGACCCAGAGACCTAAAGTTGCATAAACAACTTCAGCTTCACTGCTCCAAGATAGACTAAGGCAATTAACGGACTTTTTAAAAAAGAGAAACCAACTCACTCTTTTTTTCATGAGAAAAAACAATTGATTTCCCCCCTCCCCAAATGAAAAAAAAAAAACCCAAAACCCGAAAAACCGAAAAACAAGGGAAACTCTATAACTATGTTAGTTATGTTAATTTAAGCACTTCAAATATGATCGTCAACTTTACTATTCAGGTACCTAGGTGTACGGCAATTATCTTTCTCTCTTGCCCACATAAAGAGATCTCCTTCATGCTACAGAAAGGTTGTGTAAATCCTAAAAGACTATTTTGAGATATATAACCCAGGTATTTCACTGCAGGCTAGTGCTCTCCTGTCTTGATATCCCAACAGAATCTGAGAACAGTAGCTTGTACAAGGTGACAATCTTATCGACAGCAAAATAGCAAGAACAAAGTAAAGTAAGTGCGTAGTGCAAGTTATCTGGCATCCCTCAACAGCAAGCAAGACAGAGTTCAAAGCTTTATTCAAATTGTTGTTTCTCAGCAAATTTCTATCAGTTAGAATCTTCTGATTTTAAGTGACTGCATTTCACTCTCAAAATACAGTCATGCAGCAGGTGATGCTCTAATCATAGCTTTCTCAAGTTTACCTGACACTAACAGACCAAACCTACTCATTACCCTGTGCCACAGTTTCCCACTTGGCAACTGTATATTAACATCCTTCTGTCCTGGTATATGTGGCTCATAAAATGCATGGTGAAGGGCATCTGTAAATAACAATGTGTGACTAGTGATTTGCACATAATTATATTGTCTGGTGAAAATAAATTATGAGACAGAATACAGATGATTTCAGCCAAATATGGTTCTTATTTATATTTGTAATTTGACAACTTCATGCACATACAAAATACATCAAACTCATAATCAAAAGAAGCAGACAATGCCCCCCAAATATACAAAGAATCATTTTAAATAACATTGTCTGTGTACGAGCACATTTGTGCGTATCCTTCCAAAATACATTGTCACTCTTTCTCTTCTTCCATAGAAGTCCCAGCACTCTTTGAAGAAGACCTTGTAGTTCTGAATTCTCACAGGCATTGCAACTGTGAAAGTAGCAAGGTGTGAGCTAGAAATTTAAATTTTAAAAGGTAAAAAAAAAATAATGCAATTCTCCACATGTAACCGCTAAAAAGATGAGGAGCTAATACACACTCTCGTATTAAATCAGGAATCCTGATTTGCATATCACACGATTTCCACCTGAAATCTCGAGAATGTGATACAAAGTCATATTTGTTCTGTCAGGTTGAGATGCTGTTATTCCTTTCTAATAGCCCATTAATGGTACATTTGGCACTAGGTACTAGCAAATGAATCAGAAAAAAGTAAAGTATAACTCCCATTACTGTTGAAAAGAAGTGGATTCTATAATTCATCAGAAAAGGATTTCAGTTTAACACTTTTCTGTCAAGGATGCCAGTAAGGATTGTATAGGAGATTAAATATAATTCAGGGATGCTTCTGTGTATGTTCTCTCTGCCACAGCTGCCAGTGCTAGCAGTTTCCATATAACTGTAAACAGAGGATCCTAACTGCAACTAAGTTCCATTAACCTGTCACAGAAAAGTGAACTTATCCAGCCTCTTGTATGAGATTAAACTTAGCAACTGTGTGAATTCATGCAAGGCTGCACATAGTGTTCCATCCAGCTTCTTAAGACAGGCATGCTTGCTAAATGAAGTGCAGAACCTCAGATAAATTGATTTCCTTAATACAACTGGCTGATGGAAAGACTTATGTGCTGTTACATGGACACAAGGTGAAACCCTGTTTTCTTCATACTCCAGTTGCTGACAGTGTGCCCATGGGCTCCTTTCAAACACCAGGACAGTATCTGTTCGCAGAGGGGCACAGCTAAGATCGCTGGTCCCACCAGCAACTTTGCAGCTTGTTTGCTGCATTTGTTAACACAGCAAATCTTGGTTATCCAGGCTGTTAATTGCCACTAAATCTAAATTCCATTTCCTGATTAAAAGTTGAAGCTTCATATGAAACTCTGTGTGGCTGGTGAATCCCTTGTGTATTTTCTTAGTGGCATCAAAATCTGTATCAGCTTGGCTATCTCCCCTATAGGTATCAGGTTCTCATTTCAGGAGTTAACACATTTGTGCTTCATTTGTGTTTTTAACTTCCCTATCTTTTTTTTTTTTCTTTTTTTCTTAATTTCCCATTAAAAATTAAACAAATCAATTCCTATTGTAATACCAGATTTCTCAAGCAGGGAAATGCTAGTTTTTCTGCATCTGGTTTCTGGTACTTAAAGAAAGACTAGATTGTAAGTGACTTAATTCTTTGGATCTCCTTTCCTGGTATCACTCACAAGAGCAGCAAAGCAACCGTTTTGACCAGAGATCACATATGAGGAAAAGATTTACCTGGAGCAGACCCTGAAACTAGAGAAACACAGCTGCATAATGCTGTTCTTGTTTTAATCTACATCATAACTTTTTATGACTGCATTTTACCCCAAAAGCACATTAACAACATAAAGCATTACTTTCTTTAAATGCCGTCTTTCCAATATAAATGACTTCCATCACTGCCTTCTACATCTGTGGATTTAGCACATGGAGACTAGAAGTGTGTGCAGTAAACAAACTGGCTTGTGGATCTGGATAATACTTCCTCACTATATGTATTTCTTGAGAAAATAGGTGATAATATCGGATTTTGCTTTGTTCTGCCACAAGAGGGCACTCCCTTAATTCGCACCATTACTAAAGCAATGCCCATTACTAGAGACAAGATAGATTTCGTTTTCTGTCTAAATCATAATTCCAACTTCTTATATAGATATATTGAAAAAAATAATTCTAATTGTGTTCCCAGCATGCATTTGACTTACATCAAGTTACTAGGCAATATAATTTATCTGTGAGAGCACATTGCACTTCATAGATGACCAATAAGACGAAAAAAATGGTGGGTATTAAAAACGATTTCCCTTCATGATCTTTAGAAATAGCAGTACACTGTATTGAAACAACTCATGGTTATCAGTGATAAACTCAGACAGGTCACAATCGAAAGGAAAGCTCTTAAGATGTGCCACTTTCAGAAGCATGAGAAATTTGTGAAACAAACAAAAGATATGTGTTATATTTTTCATCCACTTGTGAATGTTTAGCTATTTGAATTTCTTAAATATGCTGTCATGTGCAACAATATACAGCGCAAGCATGGTCCACGCAGGAACCTGATTCAAGCACTCAAAGTCTGAAGATTGTCACATCCTCCCTAATGCAAAACTCTGATTGCATTGACCTACTTAGAATCAGAGAGTTAAGAAGATTTTGTTTAGAATGTTTCTAAACAGTCATCATGAGTGTACAGCATAATTTACCATAGCATTTTTGTCTTCAGTCCCGATATTTTAGGTATATAAACATGGGTCATTTACCAAAACCTCTTACTTCAGTCCAAAGTATATTTTGCCCAGAAATAGTGAATGGATTTTGTCCATCAAGAGTCAGCTATGTTCCTGGGCAACCGGTAGTGCTCTGGCCTGATTCTTGCTTTCTTCTCCTGAGGATTGGCATATTTCCACTTAGATGGAGACATTTTCAGCTTTTTTCTCTTCTTATCTGTACACCACACTTTTTCACAGTATTCTTCCACCCTCTGAAAGTTGCTGTAACCTATTAGTTGAAGAAATTCCTTGTACCATGGCTTCGATGCCTGAGGTATACTGCTCTGCATTGGGCATGGCATTTTGTGAGGTATCTCCTCCTCATAGTCTTTATTGAACATTTCATCTACACGTTCTTCCTCAACTATTTCCAGGGTGATTTTCCTGACAGTGTGAACAATGCTATGTTCCACTGTCTGACAAAAATAGGTCCCTGCATCAAGCCGATGCAGCTTCAGGAATAAGAGGCCAAGGTCCATTTTGATTATTCTGTCATCTGTCTTCACCTGAAAAACAAATTGATGTCGATATAGAGCATAGGCCTTTACTATTAAATTAAGTCAGTGCAATTACTTCTGAACTCTACTTCCATTAATATAATATTAAATTTTGAGAGGAAGATTAGAGATCTACAATCCTTTAATTCACAGTTTTTAAGTAACAAAAATATTTACTTGAAGTAAAGAAGAGATAGAGCTGTAAAAGGAAAGTGGTTTAGAGAATCTGGCCAGCATGGAAGAACAGATAGTGGAGCAGGTAAGTCTCCTGTTCTCCCTGCGTGGTTTAGTCACTTGTGGCTAAATCACAAAGGGAAATAAGGTTGAAACGTGCAAATAAACTACTACTTGATGCAAAACAAATGAGCATTTACCAGCTGATCTGCAATAAATGTCCCTGTAATTCTCTTATACAAATGTTTTTGAGTCAAAACTCATAGGTGTTTGTATATCTAACTGCAGGACCAGCTCTGAGTTTGGTGTTCGGTGTTTGAGTTCCCCCTACAGGTCCTCAGAGATAGGTTATTAATTATGAGGCATTCACAGATGCTAGCAAGTGGGGAGCACTGAGCAGAAATGCCCAGGAGAATGGAATCCTCATCTTTCTGTTTAACAGTAAGGTGATGAATATTCTGTAGAAATACTGGGTGATGAATGAACTGGGGAGAAGGACTTGCTGATGCTGCTGGATAAAAAAATTGCATGAGAGCCAGCCATGTCCACTTGCAGTCCACAAAGCCAATCACATCCTGGGCTGCATTGTGACCAGTGGGCTGAGGAAGGCAATTCTCTCCTGCTACTCTGCTCGCGGGAGACCTCATTTAGCATACTGTGTCCAGCTCTGGAGTCCTCAGTATGAGAAAGATGTGGGCCTGTTAGAGTGGGACTAGAGAAGGTCCAAAAAAATAACCAGAGGGCTGGAACACTTCTTTTAGGAAGAAAGGCTGAGACAGTTTGGGTTGTTCAGCCTGGAGAAGTCTCCTGGGAGACCTTATTGTGGCCTTTCAATGTATAAAGAGGGCTTATAAAGAAGACCTTTTACCATGACCAGTAGTGATAGGACAGGGGCTAATAATTTTAAACAGAAAGAGAATAGATTCAGACTGGACATAAAGTAGAAATTTTTGACAATGACGTTGGTGAGACGCTGGCACAGGTTGCTCACAGAGGTTGTAGATTCCCCATCTCTAGAAATATTCAAGGTCAGGTTGGCTGGGGCTATGAGCAACCTAATCTAGTTAAAGATGTCCTTGCCTATGATGAGGGTTTTGAACTTGGTGATCTTTAAGGGTCCCTTCCAATCCAAACCATTCTGTGATTCTACTTCTCTCTAGTTTTATTTGCTGTTTTCTAATGACTAGATAATTATTAACAAAAAAAGGAATAAATTTCAGGGGGAACGTTAACATAAATTCATTCTAGTAGTAAAAAGACATACTGGAAGTTTAGAGACTGTTCAAATACCTACTTCTGGTGTCCAGTATCTGAGCTACAGGGTCTAATGGGATGTGTATATAGCAGGACATCCACCCCACCTCATAATTCTCTACCATTTGTGAAAGACCTGATTAAAAGTTGTAAGAATGATTATGAATAGATAAGGAACTTCCAGGTATATACATAAGAAAATGCCATGTATGAAAAACTATTTGGGACTTGGACGAAACTTCTAGGTGAATCTGCTCTAGTGGAGACTTGGACTACATGATCTCCAGAGATCCCTTCCAACCCCTACCATTCATTCTGTCATTCTGTGTGATTCTGATTCAGGCAAAAATGTGCTTGAAGTGAGGAGAGCATTCATCTTGCTTAATTTTAGATTTTAAAAGCAGAGTGAGTCATCCTTGATTATTTTTTGTATTCAGTGGTTTAGTAGTCATTATTTACCTGACCAAATGAAGCTGTCTAGTTTAGCATGAGGCAATACCACTGTCTATAACTGCAACACCATCTACTCTGACTTCAAAGGCATCCTATATTGACTAGCTCCCAGGTAGATCTTTTTATTATAAATGTCCACATTTTCTATCAGATGAATCCCACTCCAGAGATCTGCAGATGTCTGTAGCTAAGTTAGGGTCTCACATCTTCAGCAGAGCCTAGCTGTTGGCCAGTAAGGCAACTATCCTTATCCTTTGGTAGTCTGAGGCTTTTATCCCTACACCCTTCCAAAGTGGGGATAACTACACTGATGTGTATCAGAGAGGTATTGAGGAATAGACATAGTAACACTTAAAATGGACTTTCGTAATAGGGAAATATATGTAAAAGAGACACACAATCTACCCTCACTCATTTTCAGAAGATTCTGTAATGTCATGGGCAAGGCAGCAAGAATGAATAGATCTTAAACTAGACTAACGTTGGGAGTAAAGTGTACACATTTACCTCTCCAATAACACTCCAAGAAAAGTGTCATAACCTCTTTTGTTATGCAATCTTAAATCAAGTTTCACTACATTTCTACATGTAGGTGTTCAAGATGCTAAATGCAAACACCAGATTAAATTTTCAGGTCTATTAATTCAAGAGAGCATATGAACATGATTTTCCCTGACACATGTACATTTCAGTAACTGATGACAAGCCTTTCAGTGAAGATGTAATATTACCAACAGCAGCCTTTTCTAGTTACAAAGTTAGTATTTAAGAATATTTACCTCTTCCTTCTTGGTTTCATGTGCTCGCTGGACAAACCAGATTACTTTTGCTTGTAGGGTCCGAGGGGTGCACTCCAGAAGGGTGCTGTTGTACTCTATTCCATAAACAAGTCGCTCCTCGGTCTTTTCCAGGACTTCACCTGGAAGGAAAAAAAAATTTTTAAAACTATATGTTAAAAACACTTGTTACACTCCGTATTCAGGGTATATTTACTTCTAAGAGTTAAGTTTAATTCACATCTAACCAGATAGTGACTGAAAAGTAGTGCCTGGTGAAGGTCTGAACTGCTAAGTGAATTTTGCCATCATCTGAGACTCTCACAGGATCTGGCCACAGATAAATGGACCAAATTGTGCATGATTCAGCTAAGATTATACACAGAGAAACAAATCTCAGCCTTACACACTGCTAATTGCTTGTGCCTTGTTCTTATGAATAGTTCATCTATTTCATTTTTGCTCACTGAAACAAGAAGATTCAATACATGCTTAAATATAATAATTAAGTATTTTTAGGGATAAAAATGAGAGCACATAGTCTTTTGTAAAATTAAAGTCTTAAAAATCATAAATACCCCAACCATTATTATACATATTCATGTTCTACACATATATATATATGAATATATAGCTTTGGCCCAAGGGTGCTAATAAAAGCAAAATGAATTAAATTAATCAAACCTCAATTCTGCTTTTCCATCTAACTAACTGTCTCATTAATGAAATCATCTTAATCCACAGTAGTGAGGAATCTTCTTGAGACCAATTAGTTTTACACCCTAAAAAATACAGGGACTGATATAATTGTGATTTCTCTCTTGTATTTCATACTTAATGTATAATTAGTATTTCATATTGGAATATACTTTTCCAAAACTACTATATCCTAAAATGGACTTCAGTTTTAATGAAGCATCCAGTAACAAAATATCTACCTAATATTTAATATCTAAAATATCTTTTCTTTGTCTGTCTAAAAGAGCCTTTCATATTTTATTTTTATTTTTCTTCTATAAATGTATTGTGTGTTACTCTGAAAAATACTGAGGATGTCCAAATAAATCTTTTCACTCTGTTTTGCCATTCCCAACACAAATGTTTGAAATCATCACTTTCCAAGGTTTGGACAACAGCATTAGACACAGTAATCTATGTTTCTTTAAGACAAATCTTGATAATACTCATAAATACACATTTTTGTTCTGACATGACATTGCCCATGTCTGTGCTATAGAGTTTCTTCAGTTCTGGCTGAGTGTCCTGGCAGTATTTCATATTCATTTCTGGATGCAATCCTTTTGTTTCTTATCCCTGCCCCATCTTTTCACTTGTGTTTCTGTTGGAAGTTCTGGAGATGCATTAGATACATCCCTTTTCTGAATGACAGGGCTGCAGGAATACATGAACACTATGGGATATACCTGATCTGCAATCAGAAGTAAGTCATTCTTAGACCTGGATGACATGGGCTCATCCCATGGCTCTTACGTATTATAGGAATATGCCAGTAAAAAAACTCAGGTGAGATCATGGTCTGGCTCATACTCTTGGCATAGTCTGGGCTCTCTGCTCCAGGCATTTGCTAGCAATTTGTAAACGTGTGAGTAGATTACCAATGAACTGCTGGCCAAAGCACTGCTGGGCTGCATTTCCATGTCGAACATCTTGTCTGCGGAAACGTCTGGAGGGGAAAAAATGGAATTGTTTGAGATAATATGTTTAGCTTACAGATTGTTTGGTTTACACTAAAGTGGTATTCATTAAAAACGTAAGGAACTAAATTCTCATTCCCATATTTTAGCACTGTTGTGAGAAGTACTCATTTAAGCATTGATATTTTCTCTCTACTCAACCTATTGGGAATCATGTCTGAAAAAAGGAAACAGAATTGTTTGGGGAAGAGGCACAACTAATGTGTCCAATTTATACATAACTACACTGATGTTATAAATACTAAACCAAAATCCTCTGAACCAACTGGGCAATTTTCAGGGCTAGGAAGAGTCAAAGGGACTTTTAGCCTGTCTTTGGATTCTCTCTCTCTGGAAGCCAAGGAAATTTTTAGCCTTTTTAGTTTAGAACAGTTTGCCATGTATGTGAATGGCAGTTTTTTTATCTTTCACTCTCATGCTATTTTTTTCACTTGGGAATCTCAAAGTGCAGAGCAAACACTTTATTTTATTACATCTGTGTAGTAGACAGTTGTTAAGCTCATTTCTCTAAATAGGGAAACACATTTGTGACTTGCCCAAGCTTAGAAAATGAACTAGTGGCAGAACTGTGCTCAGAACCTGGAAGCCTGGGCTGTAACCTGGAAAGAATGCAATTACTTTTGAGAGAAAAATTGTTGTGAGTTTTGGGCTTTGCGTTTTTTATATACACTTACAGAAAAATAATGAAAACCATAATTGTACAGTGCATTCCCAGAAGGACTCTGCTTTTATATGGCTATTTTTTTCTTTGAGTGTCCTGATAAATAATATTAAGATTGCTTACTAGGGAAACAAAAGAGCCTATTGCAACATTATACCTTGCCAGATGTAGTACTTCCAACAACCTGAAATTTAGTTATAGTAAGGTTATCTTTCCTATATTTGCATAAAGAGTAATTGTCTACACAGTATTACCAATGTCATACATAACAGATTAACATAAAAATGAAATGCAGCATATATTACACAGCAGGTATGTGTACAGTATAAATAATATATGATAGAAACAAGAAAAGCCAAGCAGTTTTGTTATTCTTTGCATTTACTACTTAAGTAATGCTTTTCTCTAGCGCTACGTGAAAAGGCAGATTTTTTATTTGGCACAAATTGAATTTATTGAAACTATGTTGATTTACACAGTTTAAGGAACTGGCCCATGGACATTACTCGTATTTCTAAAATGGCAGTAGACCATGATTATTTTCTGGGTTCTATCACCTGTATGGACTTCTAATCTAGTGGTGCTGGTGGACCAAGAGGACAGCTTTAACCTTTACTGATATTCAGAGCAGAACCGATGTTTTGTCGTTGTTGTTTCAGGGAATTCTGCAAATTGAGACTGTATGAGGCCTTGTAGGCAGAAGCACTAAA
This sequence comes from Ceryle rudis, assembly GCA_033439905.1. Lineage (NCBI taxonomy): Eukaryota > Metazoa > Chordata > Aves > Coraciiformes > Cerylidae > Ceryle > Ceryle rudis. The sequence continues at coordinate 20,395 of JAAGNO010017061.1, forward strand.
AACAAATACTTATTGTAAAACTAAAATTGAGATTCTGAGATAGCAACAGGGATTTATCATGTCCTGGGAGTTGTCATTGTAATGTACAAATGCTGCAGCCATGTTTACTGATAAGTTTCTATCATCATCAAGCCACTTTCTATTATTTTTCAGCAGTAGTGGCTGAACAGGGAGGTCCCAGCAGACTGAAAATTAGCCAATGTAACACCCATCTATAAGAAGAGCTGTAAGGAGGATATGGGAAACCACAGGCCTGTCAGTTTGACTTTGGTGCTGGGGAAGCTGATGGAGCAGATCATCCTGAGTACCATCATGCAGTACATGCAGGGTAATCAGATGATCAGGCCCAGTCAGCATGGGTTTATGAAGGACAGGTCCTGCTTGACAAACCTGATCTCTTTCTACAGTATGGTCACCCACTTATGGATGAGAAAAAGGCAGTGGATGTTGTCTATCTGGACCTTAGTAAAGCCTCTGACACCATCTCCCACAGCATTCTCCTGGAGAAACTGGCTGCTCGTGGCTTGGATGGACACATGCCCCACTGGATAAAAAATTGTCTGCATGGATGGGCCCAAAGAGTGGTAGTAAATGGAGTTAAATCCAGTTGGTGGCTGGTCACAAGTGGTGTCCTCCAGGGCTCAGTATTGGGGCCAGTTCTGTTTAATATCTTTATCGATGACCTGGATGAGGGGATCAAGGGCACCCTCAGTAAGTTTGCAGATGACACCAAGCTGGGTGGAAGTGTTGATCTGCTCGAGGTTAGGAAGGGTCTGCAGAGGGATCTAGACAGACTAGATGGATGGGCCAAGGACAATGGTATGAATTTTAGTAAGGCCAAATGCCAGGTTCTGCACTTTGGCTACAACAACCCCCAGCAGTGCTACAGGCCTGGGGAGGAGTGGCTGGAAAGCTGTTCAGCAGAAAGGGACCTGGGGGTGTTGACTGATAGCCAGCTGAACATGAGCCAGCAGTGTGCCCAGGTGGCCAAGAAGGCCAACAGCATCCTGGCCTGGATCAGGCATGGTGTGGCCAGTAGGACCAGGGAAGTGACTCTACCCTTGTATTTCGCACTGGTGAGGCCACATCTTGAGTACTGTGTTCAGTTTTGGACCCACTCACTACAAGAAGGACACTGAGGCATTAGAGCATGTCCAAAGAAGGGCAGTAAAGCTGGTGAAGGACCTGGAGCACATGTCTTATGAGGAGCAGCTGAGGGAGTTGGGATTGTTTAGCATGGAGAAAAGGAGGCTCAGGGGAGACCTTATCACTCCCTACAACTACCTGAAAGGAAGTTGTAGACAGGTGGGGGTCGGTCTGTTCTCCCAAGTAACGAGGTAGAACAAGAGGAAATGGCCTTAAGTTGTTCCAAGGGAAGTTTAGATTAGGTATGAGGAAGAATTTCTTTACTGAATGGGTTATCAGGCACTGGAATGGCTTGCCCAGGGAAGTGGTAGAGTGCCCATCCCTGGAGGTATTTAAGAGTCACGTAGATGTAGGGGTATGGTTTCGTCAAGGTCTTCTCAGTGTTAGGTTAATGATTGGACTAGATGATCTAGATGGTCTTTTTCAATCTTGAAAATTCTGTCGTTCTGTGATTCTGTAACTCTGCAAAATGTCAGCAATGGATAATGCTGCCACCAGCTTTGCATATCTGTGTATATGGATTATTCATGAGAGACATTCTCTTGCACAAATATACATAGTTACTGTAGACATTAGCCTTGAAAAAAATCAGATAAGAAAACCCCACTGCTGTCAGGCCCAGCAGCCCTATCTAGCAAGAACAGGACAGTTAGCAGGCATGTACTATTTACTCTTCAGTTCCTGAAGATCACTGTAGACCTAAAAAAATCTTAGTCCTGTAAGATAGGATATTTCTTCAGTTGTTGGAACCATTCAAGAAAAAGTAGCATTTGTTTCATGGAATTTTACTGTTGTGAGTGTGAAGACTCATTTAGCTGTACTACTGTTTTGAAAAGAAGGAAGAGGTGCTGAAAGAGAAGGAGATGCTTGGAGATAAACTTATTTTGCAAATACTGATATAAGTCTAGTACTTGTTATTTTTTCTTAATAATAATTACAGAATTCCATGAATAATAGATTACCAGACAATTTCTGAGATAAACATATAAGGAACAATTTTCAGTGATTAGCAAATGCGCTGAATCTGTGGGAATGTCTTTTGCAATCTATAACTTCATGACTTTAGATTTCAGTCTGTAACTCAGTGCTTTCATGAACTTATTAAAAATGACCTGTAAAAAAGCAACACAATCATTGTCATCATCATCACTGTCATCCTCATGTTTCTTTATTACTTCTCAGAGACCCAGTTAAAAAGTCTCAGAAAGAAAAGACATCTAAGTACATCAGTAGACTGAGTTTGGACTTGCTGATCCATATGTTACAGCAGAGTGACATTTGGGTTAGCACTGGGATTTTGCTTGCAAGGTGAAGGCAGCTACTTAACCACCCTGCCCCACCCCATCCCACACTGATCTGCCCCCCACCGCCCCACCCACCTTCTGCTGGTTTAGACAAAAATTGAACCAGCCTAAGTCAGACTGCAGAGGTAATAGTGAAGTAAAGCATTTATTTAAGTCCTGGACCTCCCTATTTTCTGAAGTGTACTTCATGGATGTTGAACATAATATAATTTCCATATTGCATCTTAAGCATTTGCAGTATGCAGGAACCATGTTACACCTGTAACTACTGTGACATTGTAGTGTGCTGCACTGCCAGCATAAAGATATGGGATTTTGGGCTTGCGTTTTGTTTATCCTTAATTAAAACCTACATTTAATTAACTTTTCAGGTTATGCATTTGCAAGGAATTATAATACAGGCTTTCAAAATTCAATACATTAGTTTCAGCTGTCAAGCAGAGGGGTTTTTGTATTTATGTTGGAGTTGTCTCTATATCCTGCATATGCCCGTATGTTGGAGTTCTCTCTATATCCTGCATAAGCCTGAGTTTACAGTTTTTCTATTTCATGTCTCTCTAAACACTTGTCATACCTTGGAGGCATTAGTATCTAAAGCAGAGACCATTTGCATCAAAGTGAGGAGGACACATTGTACTTCCCTGCTTCAGTTCAACACTTCACCAGTAAGACTGGAATTAAAAAGAGAGCTCTTAGCAGTGCTCTTCCTGCACTAGCAGGGCTGCCCTTACAAATCAATACCCCATCTAAATGTAGTGCATGAGGGCCACATTTAAGTAGATAGTGATGGTATTAAAGCCAGCTCAAGTGTGCAGTAATGTAAGACACTGCTCCATAAGTCCTGATGAAGTGAGGGCTGCCACGAATGGGAGGAACAAGTGCTCTCCAATGGCCCTTGTACTCACATTACTTGTACTACCTTATACAGCTTGAGCAGAAGTCTAGAGCTCTGACATAAGGCCAAATAAAAACATATATGCTCTGGGACTTATTGTTAATTGTATCTGGATGGAGCCCAGAGCAGCCACAGCAGCGTCATTCCCTGCTCAGTGTCACTTGGTATCAGAAAACTCCATGCTGTCTACTGAGAACTACCTTTTCCAGTAGTGCTTTCCACCTCATACCCAGCAGGAGGCAACTTAAAACAGCTTCCAAGTACATGTCCTGAGAAGCTCTTCTTGTGTCTCCACATACCACACAGTTAAGTGTAAATTCATAAAATGCTCTGAGCTTCATCTGTGAGCTGAAGTGAACACAGGAAATGCCATCGTCCCTCTCAACATTATTAGTTCTTGCTAGCTTTTACCCATATTCATATGTAAAGCAAGTTTTGCAGACTTCAAGAACAATTGAGTGCAAATCCCTTCTCCACTGCTTCAGTGCTTATCTTAAGAGAAGGAGAGTGATAACAGCTGACCTGCTGAATGTTGGGGAGGTAAGGAATGGAAAGGTGCCTGGAGTGCTGCCCATATCACTCAACTCTGGATAAATGTGTGTGTCAGGGGACTTAAGGGCTGCTACTCTGGAAATTGTCTTAGGTGAGAAATATGCTAAAAATGTACCACAGAGTTCAGTACTGAGTGAGTTTCTCTTATCTTGTCTCAGACAATAAGTAGCCTGAAGAACAACATAAATGCTGATGCAGTCCTAGCAGGCTGCTGGGAATTTTTTTAACTATCTTCTTTTCCCGCAGTGATTCACATCATTAGATGAGTAACTCATATGCTTTATAATTGCGATAATCCAATTTCTATTTATAATGTAGGAAATTAATTCCCCTGGCCCATTATATAGCTGCTCATCTTTCTTAATCAGGGGCCTGTAAATCTTAGCCAGACTCTTTTTGCATTGACAGACAATCAAAGCCCACTTTCTCCCTTAGGTCTGCTTGCAAGAGGCATGAGAAGGCAATATTGCTTCTAAAAATGGTGTAGATTTCTCACTTGCTTTAACCTATGCCTTAACATAATAAGTCCAAGAGATTCTTAATTATGCCAAGTCATTGGCTATATTCTCATTTTTACATTTTAATGTGCCCTACCCAAAAAGTTGGATTACCCAATGCTTTCTCTGTTTATTATCTTTTATAAAAATTCCATAAAAATATCTGTTGTGCAGGGCAAGAAAAACAAAACAAAACAAAACAACATAAAACTTTCCTTTTTTTTCCTTAAGATACAACATTGGTTTTGACTGAATCATCTCCACTGCTTTTAAAAACTGTCTCCAGAAGTTACTCAATTAATTCTAATCCTTGCAGTCTATGTAGGTGAAATATAAGCATATATTTGCAGAAACAGTAATTGTAAAAAAATTCCAGAAAAGAATTGAATTATACATTCACAAAGTTTTGTTGAGTAAGGTTAGAAATTGATCTCTCTAGTAACAAAGCTGACTCAAAGGCTTGTGAAAAGGTCTGGATTAAAATATGCATGCTCTAGGTACTTGATCAAGTGTCTGTGCAGCTGAAGGGCATGGTTAAGGACATGGTTTATTGGTGACCTGGCAGTTCTGGGTTAATGATTGGACTGGATGATCTTAAAAGTCTCTTCCAACCAAAATGATTCCGATTCTGTGATTCTGTAAGTTGGAGAACTTGGGTTTGACAGGGAAGAGAAGAGGACAGGCGTATAGGAAATTGCTGTACATAAGTGAATTGTGATAGGAGAACTGCCTTCCCAAGGGAAGAATTAATGAATCCAGTTTAGGTTTGTATTTTGAACAGGCCTCTAGAGTAACTTGTCTTTATAAAATTACTGGAGAAAGCCTAAGCCTAGCCTTAGCTTTTGCAGATACTCTGGTTTCATTTTGGCTGGTGAAGATATTTGACTATTAACACAGATTCTTTGCTTTTTTTGGAAATTCTGTTGTATATGTTATTGCAGTATGATATATTTGCCATATAATACTTCTAGAATAGCTCTCTAGAGTTCTGAATAATCTTTCCTCTGCACACCAAAAGATGTATAAGGAAATTGAGGTTTGTTTAAGTCTTACTGCAAATAATTACTGAGTGTTTCATTCACAAAAATATTCCTGATATTGCAATTTATGCCATCCTGTTAATCTGTCTCCTTTCCAATCCCCTAAAGTTGCACTAATTAGTAGTGAATGTATCTTCTCACTGCTCAGTTGTTTTTATGAGGGGGAGATATGAAGTACTTTGTGTTACAGAAGGAACTCTTTACATAGGTATTTTGTAAAAAGGATGTCATGGAAAGCAGCAGTTCTTACCTTTTTGCTTGCATTCCTGTGGGATAATATCGGGAGCAGGAGATGCCATCCCAAGCACAGTACGGGTCTCGAGCGAGGCAGCAGTCGGCACAGGCGGTGCCATACATGTCACACTGGTGGAACTTCACTTGCGCTATGACTGACTCAGATCCAACATAGACCTGTTGCTGGAAAAAAATACACCATGTGTGATTAAATTCCTAGAAGTTCCACAAAAACGTCTGTTACCAGTGGACTTACTAAAAAATGTTAGCTTTAATATTGCCTGACAGTTGTGCATCCAACCTCTGTCCTGAGGGAGGCAGAGTTACCCTGTTGGAAAATATCCGTTCAGAGACTAAACTCTCCTTCATGAGGACAGAGTAGCAGAAAGAAGGTACAATGAACAAGCTTGTTTTGGCATTTCCTCACTTCTGAAGTTTCATCTTTGTAAGCTTTGTGTCTGAATAGGCTTTTTCTTCTTCTGGATAATTTCCAATGCCTCCCTTTTACAATTCTCTGTCACCTAACCAATCTGCAAAAGAAGACTTGACATCAAAGATTTTAAACAACAAAGTTCAAATTTGCAAAAGTTTTAATCAATCTCAGTCTTAAAATGGGAGTTGTCAAGTAAATTTAACTCTTGCTGTGGCTACTTACAGTACAGCCATATGTGTACATGCGCTGTAGTACTATGAATTTTATAATCCTTCAGTGAACACAAAATAGATAGATTTTTGTCTGTTTTTCCCGGTGCTGTGCAGTCCTTCCTTACAAACTAACTGGTTGCAAACTATCTTAAGACTTGTAGAGTCTGGGTTTTTTTTACATTAGTGTTAAGTCTGTTTCAGTCTTCTGAGTTCACATAAATGCCCTTTTTAAATCAAGTGAAAGACAGTCAATCAGATTCATGAGTTACTGGTATAATAAATACAGAAGAGAATATCTTGAATTTAAAGGGATTTGATAACTCTCTTCTGCTGGTGAATGTAAATGGAGTGAACACAGAAAAATGTAGTGTGTACTGCAATAGGAACTACTTCTTCATAGCACACTTCCATGGTTTTACCAGTCAGAAAAAAGACTCTTAATGAACACTTAAACTCTGCATATCCTAAAGGCCCATTGTAGTCCATAATTCCCACTTTTAAACTAAGCTTTCAAAATACGATATTTTAAAATTCTTAAAGCTGGAAAATACAAGCAGCTCATTTAGTCTTATTTGCCAGATAGTTAATTTTTGTTTATAATTACAACTCCTATATCTGTTTAGGTCATAAAAATTTTGCTTTTAGAAATGTCAGGGAAAGAAAGTAGTGGAGGCTGGTAGCAGTAATGCTTGGAGACTGCTTTATCTGAGATAAACCAGATGATAGTAGCAGGAACTCAATCTGCCAAATGTAATGAAGAAGAAACCTAGGATCCTTGTTTGAAGGGAATTCTTTCTGCAGAGGCTGCAGTGAGATTGTCCTAGAAGACATGAGCAACACTTTCAGTGAGACATGAGAGATGGGATTTTTCTCTTTCATCTTTCAGCAGGGGTAAAGACTATGTCTTCGTTCATCAGAGGAAGGCAAAAGCATCTGATATCTAGCTGTACATCAAAGAAGAACATTCCTTCTCAGCCTTTGTAGATGGCTAGCTCAGCCCTGAAACATGGTATTTCATTGTACCGCTAGCTTAGTGAAGACTGGTTAGTATTTTAACAATATTGAGACAACACTAGCAAGGATGTCTCCACTGGCTCACAAGCTCCAGGGTCAAAAGAGACCAGCCAAAGCACTCGAGCAGAGAAGCCATAAAGCTTTTTTCACATACACTCAACTCAGTTATACTTCTGCTTTCAGATTTATTTTAAAAGACAAAATGACTTGGTGCCAACCCTGTTCCTAATATTTATTCCAATATTTAATTGTCCTCAGTAGCAGAAAACTGCATCCAATTTCAAGATTTTCAAGAATGTTTTCCAACATTCAACAAGCTGATCTTGCTTATTTAATCTTGATACTGCTTTGCCATCAATGTTCAAGAATCCCTATACACCTACACCAGGAAGTTGCCTCATTGGGTAAAATTTTATATCTGACTATCCAGTTCTCTCTTAATCTTTTCTCTCATATCCCGAAAAAGTTAAGCTACTTCTCACAAGCAGGTTTGTCATTCAACTGCTGGACTGCTTTGGCAGCTTTTTTACAATTGTCTCCAGATTTTCCACATACTTCTTGAATTAGTAGTCAGCAGTCCTCTTGGGAGCTGCATGTAATGGAGGAAGACTATACTTTTTATACAGTATCACCTTTTTTTACTCTTCCAACATAACCCTTTTACCATGACATTTCACTGAGATCTAATGGTATGGCAAATACCTGAAATGACACTGAAGTCTTTCTCCAAATAATCACTTAGTTCCAGTGTTAGACAATCCACAGCTGCTTTTGCAGTTCATGGGAAAAAAATAGATAAAATAGGAAATAATTCAGAGTACCTATACCTGAGAACCTCCTCTGAATCAGCATCAGATCTTTCTACATTACCTACAGAAAGAATGTGAATTGACTGTACACAAGACTAAAATGATCTTTTGAGACATAGTGACATCTCCTTTTATCACACTTTTCATTCTTTGTTACTTGTGTTTCACTATGTTTATGTGCACTTACATTATTCTGGATGTCTAAGATCTACTAAGAATAGCTATCCTGGGATGTTTATAATGGCTCCATCTTGAGATGATAACATGGTGATATGGTATTGATATATATGATATGGTACAGATGAGAATCTACCTACAAGGGTAATAAATTGGGTGTTTATATTAGGAGAAACTAGCAGAAACTCAAAAGGGATTCAGATCCAAACAGCCCTGCCTTTCATGGGCAACTAAATATGCAGGAGAGACAGCAAGGCTTCTTTTCACACTGATATCCCTGCAGGGCTGAGGTCTGTCTGCATTTATCAGCAAGAAACTTTTCTGTGAGTTGCTATATCCACCAAAGCTAATCCCTCCTGTGATTACTATGCCAGTAACTCATGAAACAGATTGGGTTTTATTTGCTTTGATATGAATGATAGTGTGGACTAAGGACATTTAACATTACAATTGAAAAACATAAATGCTTCATAAAGGTACAGAACATAAACTCGTATGTTTCTATTACAAAAGGATTACATGTATCAGACCAGATTTCATTATAGATGGTGTACAACTGTCTGTCTATCTGTGTATTGATCTATCTCTATACAGTTTATAGCCTCATTACTTTTGAGTCACAATCTTCCACTTTCAAACTTGTCAAATACTTACCCTTTTTGAAGAGATTTCCATAGAAATAATAGGAACTGGCACCTAGAAAATAGTAAATATTTCCTTGCTTAGAAAAAATAATACCTTTTTGCTATGACAATAAATAAGGTAAAATAATGTTGATGTCTCCTTATTATATTCAGCTTTGCTTGATGCTTTAACTTTCTTTAAGTTTCTGATGCTACAGAAAGATGTGAGGAAAATGACTTTCAGAATTACTGCTTTGAAAGAGTTTATTTAAAAACAACCAGCCAGCACTTAATTCAGGATTATCAGAGCCACAGGAACACTACAACTTCCCTGTCAAACATGACATCAGCTCTTGCCACCACTGAATCTCTTTTGTCCTACTTGAGAGTGATAAGTGGAGTGTTCTTTATAACAAAACATTCAGTGAAGATAAGATAAAAATAGCAGGAATTCCTTCTTTTACCATTGTCCTCTCTGCCCTCCTCAGATTTCCTGGAGCAATGGCAAGACATAAACACTAATAAGTCTATGGAAAAACACTTTTATCAGGAGGGGCAACTTCTGTGGTTGTTCCCGCCAGAGAAGAAGTCAATAGTTACACTGCCTAAATGCAGGTACCAAATTTAAGTATCTAAGTTTGGATGTTAGATTTTCCCCATGATTTCAAATAAGCTAGCCTTTGACTTTATGTGGATAGCATGACATGACGTGAACACTCTTAAGAAAATTTCATTGTATTAGCTTTTCCACATAGCAAATACTGAGCTTTAGGAATGGATTATGCTTAAGAAGAATTGAGTTTTAGTTCATTATCACTCAGGTTCACCCACTGTAAAGACAGATTTACTGAGTCACTCTTTCTGAGGCTTGGTTTTTTATCTGGACCTCATTTAACCTCCCAAGATTTTAGTAGGCACATTTTTGTGCATGCAATTATATTCTTTTAAATACTTAATTGGATATGAGGGAAAATTAAACAAAATGCAATAAATTTCTAATAAGAAACCCCACAACAACCTCCAGGCATGTAGACAGAAAGACAATAACCCTGGTTTGTTGCAATATGCTTCAATATCCAGGCTATAACTCCACCTCAAAAAATAAAATTAAATTAAGATTTCCTGTCATAAAATTACTAGATCATTAGAAAATTTCTTGCACATAAATATTATTTATTTGACTATCCTCGGATTTTTTAAGACATCTTAATTCTGCAGAAAATTCAATATTTGTATATGTGCTTCACGTACACCAAAATTCACCTTGAATACTTGCAGCTCTTCAAGAATTACTTCTTCCATTGATTCTGTTTCTTGATTGTAAATTGTAATGACTTTCAGCACAATTCCATTATCTAGGAAAAAATGTAAAAAGAAAAAAAATCTAAATGAAAGGTTATAATTAGTGGAAACACTTATATGGCCTTCAAATGCAATAAATTACTTCTTCAAACTGATAATGGATAGAAATGTATATATATTTACAGGTAGTTGCATATTGCTGTTACTGAAGAGGATTCTTATTCTAAGAAAATAAATATATACGATGGTTTGTCCCTGGAAAATAAGTAAGCTGAGACAGCCCTGAGCTATCTGATTAATTGACATGTATTTTTCAAACCCTTTGGTAAGCTGCAAAATGATCAAAGATGGTGACCATATTTCAGAAAAAGAAATGAGAGTAGGCACGAGCTGAGTCCATCAAGGCAAGGGAGTCTAAAGTAGCTTTAGTTATAGGATCTGACTGTTTACACTGGTTAGGAAACTACTAACTATCCTTAATTGCAGGCAGCAACTCCATTCCTCCAGACAAAAGTACAAAATTCTTCAGGGGTTCATTGTCTTAAATTCTTGCCCTCCTTTAGGGAAACACTGAGCTGCCCCTGAGCTGAAGGTGTTAATCAAAGGAAGATGAACCAAAAAATCCATGCATATTCAAGAAGTTTAAGTAACACTGGAGTTTACATTTATCAGCTTCTCTGTCACTACAAGTCTTGCAGGAAATTAAAACACATGAATAGTATCTGGTCTTCACCACTTCAGCTTTGTCTTGCTGACTATTATTAGAATAGTCTTGCTTTCCTTAATCTGAAAATCTGTCATCAACAATGGCAAATATCACTTCCTTTCTTCTGTTACTTTCAGTCACCTTTGATTTACAGGGGAAATATTAAGCAGACAAGCACTGGGGAAAATGTTCAGCAAAAGATCAAAGGGGCAAACATAAAGAGGACCCGTTAAACTGGGGTCATACATCACTTCTCAAAGAGAATATGTAATCAAAGGCATCCATTTTGTGATGGAATAGTAAAAAGAAATTGCATTCTGAGCTCTGATTTTCATACATAAATCCCTCTTCAAATCCTGCTGACAGACATGTGAAAGTTAGCCCTGCAGTTCATACTTTGCTTTTGATGAACCTTTCTAACCTGCACTGCTACCCTAAAGAAATTTCTTCTAGGATGTAAGACCCTGTTTACTTATGTTACACAGCAGGTGTTGGGCTCGGATAAAAAAGATTAACCCCTTCTAACATTATATTACCAAGAGAAGCAGTAAGTTTTTTGATGGGAGCTTTGCCAGAGTAGAGATTACAGGGTTTGTTTTAGAGTTTCTAAAGCCCAAATTCCTATGCTGGAATTTCTTCCTGCCTGAAAGTAGACATCTCGACGAGACTAAGCAGCTGTTGGGAACCAGCCCAACACAACTCTAAAGCACGCACTTAAATTCCCTTGGATTCATCTTTGCTGAACAGAGGACTTGTGTACAAGAGTATTTGATACTCAAATCACAAATGCAAGTGGAAAAATCTAGGCACCACTATAAAATATGCTGTATGAAAATAAGTGGCACATAGCACAATGTTTTATAGACTACACTAAGTCCAATACCATGTAAAAGTTTAGAAAACAGCACTAATAAATAAGCCTTTGCTACTCTAGAAACTTGCTTCTTTTGAACATTCTCCACACTGAAATGTGCTTATCAGAGGAATTTCATTAGCAAAAAAATAATTCACTGTAACTGCTTCCCTAGACAAAAAGGTCAAAATGATTTGTGACACTACTCCTGTTGTTAAGTTGATAAAGGATGAATGTATGAAACATCAGATTTTTTCCAGACAGATTACATGTGACTGAAGTTTTGTCTAGTTCCAGGCTTTCCTCTTCTTTTTCTTAAATTTTCTTATTTTTCAAACACCATTAGAATGTGGGTTTTTTCCTCTGTTTGCTTTAAGTTAGATCTATTTTACCTTAATCATATTTGTTTAGTAGATGTTTAAAAGTTCTCTTTAAACAAGCTCTCTATATCTTATGCATATGGCACACAAGAAAGACAAGAAAACTTAGCAAAAAACTTCTAACAGATTCTTTTTAAGAATATTTGATATTTTGCCCTTCCTTCCTTGAACTGTGCTGTAAGCCAAATCTGGAAGCTGGCACTTTCTTTTTCATGGTAGCAGCTAGACTTGTGGTCTCCAGAATTGGGGAAAATAAACTGTGGAATAAGGCCAGTAACTTGAACTGCTATTTTTGAAAATTATTTCACCTTTTTTTTCCTCTAAGGTCCCTAGGTCTCAGCTCAGAACTATGCTCAGATATATGACTGTGTTGTAATGATTTAAAAATAAGGCCAATTGTTCAGGAATTTAATTTAAGATTCTTGTTTGGAAAGAAAAAAAAAAAAAAAAAAAAAAAAGGAAGAAATCCTATATTTAAGTTTCTCTTTCTAGCCTTTAAATATTTCCCTACCATTTCTATATAGTGTTATCAGCACAGTGAAGCACGTATTTCGAATGATTAACCTCCTTTGTAAGGTAAAGGCTGGCATAGTCATTCAAAGAATGACTGTTAAAAAGAAATGTTCTATTGTTTTAATATTTTTGGACTCTACACAATTTCATTCTTCCTGGAGGTAAAAAAACACTCCATGAAATCATTTGTCTTCCTTGCTTCCTTTAATTTACCTGTGCCAATGAACAAGACATCGTACTGCCCATCTTCAGCTTCCACTCTGTCCACTGCTATTTGTTTAAGATTGTACTTTCCATCTGTTTTAACTAGTATTGGTCTCTTATGAACAGGCTTGATGGGCTGATACATCAGTGGATGACTCCTGGCAAAATGGACAGCTTCATCAGGGTAGTCTTTAGTAGTAGTATACAGACCACCATTCACCTTGCTGGCACACTGTAAAAACATAAAACAGAGGTTTGCCAAATAAATTGTCATAGACAGGTCTTGTTTTCAGTGGTAATGACAAGTCTACAGAAAATCTGGCATAAAAAATAAACCAAGAAAAGGAATGCTGAACAGACCCTTGGCATTGTTGTGTTTAGAAAGAGAGAGCTCCTTCCTCTCTGGCATACTAAGACTAAAATAAATAATGCCACTTTTAGATTTTGACAAGAAACATAGTGCTTATAGCTTCACCAGATTCATGTTGGTGTAATCAAAATGGTCATTGATAGAGTTAGGAGAAAGAGGGTTCCTATCCCAGTAGAGATACAGCCATGTAAAGTCAGCAGACTACTAATTCTTGAAATCAATCCCCAGTCTTATTACTTTTGATTGCAAAATGTATTTCCATAAGAAACTAAGCACACTTAAAAATGATGCCAGCAGCAACAGTAGTTCTTGATCTCAGACATTCTAACAGTATTATATTTGATTCTAATTCCTAACTCACAATGACAGTATAATATATAGCAGTTTAGCTTGAAATACCAATGCTTGTATTGATAAGTCTACAGTTTTGCAAAGCAAATAAACTTTATGTCAATGATTGATTGAAAAAGGCTTACTCCTTTGGTCAAATGTGCAATTAGGGATAATCTAACGTGTTAAACAGAGAAGTTAATTTTAGGATGCTTTGTGAAGGATATAGTGTTCCCTAACTGAACATAGATTATACATTTCCCATTTGCTTCATGATGTCTAATTGAAACCGTTTATGATCAAGCTCGAAATACCTCAGTAACCATTTACTTTCTCCAAATATTCATAAGAGAGTGCGGTTTCAAGAAGCATTTCAAGGAAAGCCACAGTAGCAGCCTTTCCTTATTTAAATTGGATTTTTCAATCAATAAAATTAAATAAAATACTCTTTATGTTTACTGGAAACAGTCATTTTAAACTTGTGGTCAGCTGTAATTGACAGTAACAAACTCCTGCACTTGTCAAGTGGGGCAATGTTTGTTTCCACTTTTTGGGCTTAGCTACAGGGAAGTATTTGTTCAGTGTTGACTTTAAAGTAATTGCCTAATCAACCCAGTGATGGAATTTCACCGTCTGTTTGCAATAAAGAGACAGAACTGGAGCATGAAGACAGGCTAAGCCTCTGCTTTCCATGCACTGCACAGTGTATCGAGTGAAAAGGCATTGCCAGGTTCCCTTTGCAAAGTTCTATCCCTAGACAGATTTAATAAAAATAATCCTTCACAGTCTTTTGATTTTTAAAATTAAATAAAATTAAGTAGTCTAGAAAGGAAACAGTAGATGCAGCCATCTCTGAAGTCTATCAACACCATTTTTGAGGTAACTGGTGTCACTCCCAGAAGCATCACAGTCTAAATGCAGTAAAAGAATCAGCAAAACAGAAGTTATGGCAGAAGCAGTGCTTCAAGCAGACTGCAGAGAGCAGTGGATTGCAGTCTGTCAGAACCTGTGTAACGCAACAGTGGTTTTCTGTTTATTTAGCTTTAAGTCCTACTCTCATTCTTTACAGAACTCATCTTTACCCATTCAATAGCTAAAATCAAAGAGTGCTGACTCTCAGCGTTGCCTAATAGTAGGTTATTTTTGGCCTCTTGTCACTGTCACTCCTCTAATGGGAAAGGTAATGGGATTCAGTTTTCCAGTATGATGACCTTTTCTTCTGAGCGTGAAACCTAACACTGAGGGCTACAGCCAGAAACATGCTTTCTTTTCAATGCTACTGGAAAAGTGTTCAAAAGACCTCTAAACTCTGATCTAAATGAGCAGCCAAAAATAAATCAATTAATTCTCTGTTAGCTGGTAGAGCCAGCTACTTCAGCCTCTGACGCGCTGTGCAACATACAGATACAAACATCGTTAAATCAGTTAACACCAAGGAAAGACCTGGTTGCACTCACTTGGTCCATGACATGGGGAAAATTACTTGTGCTCTTCTTTTGTATCTGTTTCAGATCCTATGCCTTTTCTGTTGGAGAGGCTACAATCCAGTCTGACTCAAATGTGGCAATTCAGATCCAAGGGAAAGAAGCATCAAAAGTGAGTGGAACCTAGGACAGCCTTTCTGCAAGTCATTGTCATTGTACTTTGCTGAAGTACTGGCTCAGTGTTCTCTCCTTGCCAAAAAAAACACCTTTAATCTTTAGTGCCAGAAGATACCAATGTAATGACTGTAGTCATTAATATTAAATTCATGCCTGTGTTTAATGCTAATTCAAATAAAACATGTGAGGCTCTCTACTGCTTGGAAAAAACATGAATACCACATAAAAATCTTGAATCATATAATCTTTGTAAAATATACAGCCATGCAATCTATGTGTGGTACTGTCTTGTTATTTGGTAAAACTGTAAAAAATGTAAATTTGCTATACAAAATGTAAAATAGGACACCAATAATTCCTTTAAATTCAGCCATTTTGCTCAAAATAGAATTGACTTATCTGATTTTCTGTCCTGACTCAGTATCGATGACTTTGATCTACATCAAGCAAACAAAAAAATATTTGGTATTGATGTCACCACTGCTACAATGGTAGCTTATTGGCCAAGATGGTCAAACCATATTCATAATGTTTAAATCCTAGATAATCTGGTTTTTGCACATCCACTTTTGCATTTTAACTTATGACTCTAACCTCAGGAGAAGCAGAGGAAAGCATTAATTCAAAATGAGAGAGGACATGCATTAGAAAACATACTGCAGGGAGAATGGCTGTACTGCTATGGACTAGATAAGCTAATAGGCTTTTTTACCCCTTATTCCTGTGATTCAGTTATAAGTGAATTGTATGCAATGTTCATTTCTGGAAATGATTCCTTTTAGAATAAAAGAGAATATTGATTCAGTTCACAAAGCAAAAACAACACTGCAAGTAACTCTCAAGCAACTGTTTACTATTAATCACAAGAGAGCAAGCCCCTAGCCTGCAAGAAGATAAAGAGGTGGAGTGTGAAAACTGGGGGGGATTTTAGCCAAACAGCTATTAGAAATGGCTTTGCATCTCAAGAGTCAAAAATCTGCACAATGCTGTCATGATAAAGGGTAGACCTTCAGAAAGTGTAAACAAAAGCAGCTTTGCAACAGATGACAATTGCCATGCATGGGTAAAGTAGTTGTGTTCCCTAAAGGTATGGGGCAAAGAAGAAATCCCAGTTGTGATGCTTCTCTGGGTTAGCCTGGCATTGCTGGCTGTGGGGCTCCTCCTGACTTGCAGCAGGAAGAAGGTGAGGGAGGTCCTTGTCGTGCCCCATCTGTGAGATGCTGATGAGCTCCTGCAATACAAAGGCTACTCTCAAGCCGCAATGACAGTGAACATGGGACCACTCTCCTCACTCCCTCACTCAAGATGGGATGTGAGATGCCCAGGCTAAGATACTACAGGGATAGAAACTTCAGAAACACCTAAAAAGAGAGTGAAACAGGAAAAGGGTTTGAGATGAAGATTACTTGTGATGCCTTTGAGAAATCAACATAGAAATTAGGAATTCATTGTTAATAATTAACTGTCTCTAAGTAATGAGTTTGTGATTTCCTCCAGAATTTCTATTTACAAAATGAAAAATCTAAGTGCCAGGCAGGAACAACTCTCTACATGTCAGTACCTGTATAGTTGCAGTGTATGCTACAAGAGTTGCCAGATTAAATACATTTTCAAAATAGGTCTTGCTTCTTTACTTTCTTGTTTCTTCACTTAATGTCCGTTGGGGGAAAAAAAAAAAAAAAAAAAAAAAAAAAATTTGTAAAGAAATGTGTGTGAAAAGGAGTGAAAAGCATGACTGAATTTGCTGAGTTTGATTCTTTGTAATGTTTTAATATTTCTATATTAAACCTGATTTGAGGTTAATAAAAGCTCTGAATGTCTGAAAGCAAACAAATAAATTGTGAAAATGCTTGACCATTGCTTCTAGAAAGATCCAGTCTTAAGAGATGGACCTTGGGTGCTGGAGGATTTACTCCTCGTCTACAAACATGTTCATTCTGCTTGGTTACTTTCATTAAAATCTCTGTCTCATTTCTAACCTGTGCACTGATCTAGCTTACAAAAATATTTGTTTGATACTTTTTGACAAAGAGATGAAAAAAAGGAACCAGAACCACCTGATCTTGATATAGCGGAGTATTTATTATTATTTTTTTACATCCTTTAACACTGGTTAAATGCCCTCGTTTCAGCAGGCAATTGCTAGTGAACTGCATTGTGTAAGCTTGTTTTTTCCAGTAAGAATCTTATTTCTATTGAGAAATATTGAATGCATTTTAAATATTTGCTCACTTTAATATGAATTAAATACAAAAATCAGAATGGATTAAATACAGCTGGAAAAGAGAAACTGCAGTTGTT